>JANSTT010002575.1:0-32909 GCA_026745375.1 Platyura marginata
ACCGTTATGGCGCTGCAATCAATTTTATGTCATTTCTAGAGTTTTTAATCATTTTTATTCAATTTACCCAATTATATTTATCGTACAGATAAAAAAGACACGTACAAAGTTGTAAATAATAAACAAGTACGCATACGGGTATATTATAATCGCCGTAGCCAATTTTTTCTTCTTTATTGGTTTTTGTATAACTATGGAAAGGAAATTATTGCATTTAAATTAAAAAGAAAACCGATTCAAAAAGAAAACCGATTTTTTGGAAAATGTAGGTAGTTGAGACTATGTTTATTTTGTTATACATTAATTGGGTGTTCTGGGAATTTTATTTTGTATTCAATTCTAATTTTGTGGAAAGTATAAACTTCTTTTTTTTGTATGTCCTGTTTTTGCTTTAGTTTTAAAGAAATTAAATCAAACAGAAATAAAACGACTATACGATTTCTCTCAATGACCATAGATAATTAATAAATACAGTTTTGAATCAAGAACGTTAGTCATCCGATAATCATCTATAACTGATTCACGGTTTTTATATTAAAACAACACCAGACTTTTCTCTTAATGCATATACATAAATTCAATATTTATTATTACATACAACAAATGTGTTGTGTTGTACACTCAAGATTCAATCATGTGATTTCCTTTTCGAAATCAATGCAAAATCGCAAATCATTTCTAATGAATATGGAAATGGAACAATCAATCACTATTTTATCTGATTCTATGCCACAGATGTTTGCCAACCAAATTACACGCAGAGGAATCGGTACAATCTATATCTCATACATATGTACCCTACATACAAATATACATATATGAGCAAATATAAATGGCAACGAGTATAGACTAATATCAATGTTAATTTATGCAAAATGACAGAATTTGAAATTTGCTACAATGGTTAATGATAATTCAATTTATTTGTATTGTTTATTCAATTTGAATGAAATCAGTGCACGACAGCTTTCCATTGTTGGAATATGAAATAAAATGTAAATGAAGGTAGCGTAGTAGACATTTTCCGAGGTTCTAAAATTTATTTCAATAAGAAATGTTGGTCACAAATTTTCCCCACACTTTTAATATGGAATGAATGTGCGAATGGAATTGTGTAATTCTCACTCAGTGTAATTTTATATCAATATAGAATATATCCTTTTTATACTATACTTACTTACTGGTATCGTTTTATTCTTCCATCAGGGAATCATAGAATCTCATCGATTCTTTGAAATTTATCAATTATCTAGTAAATCTTTCGGACACCACTTTCAGCAATTATGTCGAATTTATAAAAAAGAAATCGCGTTTGCTATACTATTATGGATTAAAGAAATTGATCCAAAAGGCGAAAGTGACTCAACTATAGTTCAGTAATGCTGACTTCTAACTGTACTAAGTATGAAAAATCAATTACTTACCACATAAAAATCTTATCAACTTTATACTTAGAGTTTAGTAACATTCCATTTTACATTAAGTTGATTTGTTCTTACCAATAATAATCAATTCATATAAATAAAAATGTAGATATTTATTCATAAATAAGCATGAAGTACTTAATATTTGCTTATTTAAATTTAATTTAGATTTAGAATAGATTTTAAAAAAATGTTAAAATTTCCGTCAAGCATTGCGCATTATTTTTATAACAAATAAAAGAATTTAGTTAATATTTAATTCGAATACTATAATCAGCTTGGGCAAATTGTTTTTATTTATAAACTCAAGATATTTCTACTCGGACTTTATTCTGATTTATTTTAACTAACTCGTTATTTATTTTTTTTTTTGCGTCTTAATATTATACAAAGTTTGTTTGTATTGTATATAAGGCATGGGCTAATCTTCAAAAAAAATTGGCTTGATAGTTCTGTTCTATTGGTTTTTTTAACTGATAGGTATAGATAGCCCAGGGGCATAATTATGAAATGCAATGCTTTACTGCGCAAATCGTATTTTTGTTCGATTTTCAGATGCGATGCGCATGCGTTTTAGATTTATCACGCAACTAAAGTAAGTATTCGAAAGATTGAACTCAAAAAAACCAGGCGTGTTCACATTTGTTCACTGTTACGAGGGCAAATTTCCTAAGCAAACTAATAATATTTAGAGGCCATATTTTACAACAACAAAAAATCAAAAAAATGTACAAGACAATTTTTCACCCCAAATTACTTATAGGCGGATGAACACCAAATCTTTTTTTTAAATTTCTGCAGGCATCCTTTACTAGATCGGAATGAAATGTGCTCGTTAATATGATTGTGGATGTTGGTTGCTTTTGCCATTAACATTTCATCACGTATAATAAGATTTTTACTTCTTTTCATTAAGAACCAATTTTATAATTTCTTTTTCATTTTTGGAAAATTGCCGCCACGAATGATTTTTCTCATATCAATTTTGAATGCGTATCCCGCGAAGTCTGTTATTGCCTTACTATTTAAATGAACAGATTATTGACTTCGCCTCACCAATATTTATATGTCAAATCGGTAACATTTGCTCCATTGTTAATTTTTTTTCAATAATCTCACACTTTTGTTTAATTGAAAGCACTTTTCTCTTCATGTTCCCTATTTACACGACCATTATTTAAAATAAACAGCAGCGAAAAAACTTAGCATGTGATTTAACACATAAAGCGGCTAAAAAATCTAACTGTAAAATATACATAACTGTAAATATACATAAGAGGAGAGAGAACATTTACATTTGTATTTAGGATGTCTTTCAACGAAATTACTCGAATAAGAAACAATCAAGAGAGTTAATAATTGTTCACTATTTCGAAGGCAAGTAGTTCACTGTTTCGGTGGTTCATAGAAAAAAATTGATGTTTACATTACTGAATAAATCACACTTTCGGATACTTACTGTATTTTGCGACGCTAAATTGTTTGATTTGGATAAAATTGGCATTTCATAAAAAGTCAGAACTGAAAAACGCATTTCCAAGAATGTTCGATAATCGCATTTGATAATAGCAAATCATTCGATCGTACGTTCGATTCGATTATATTGTTAGATATCGGATTTCATAATTAGACCGCAGGGTAATCGACCAAATATGGCTCAGAGCAATGAGTGGTTGCCTTTGGAACGGGAAATCGCGGATTCAAGACCGACTGGGAATGAAACATGAAGTGTTTTTCTCTGGTATGTTGATTTTAATCTGAGACCGATGCTTAAAAATAACGTTGAAATTGTGAGCATTTGAAAGGTTTCCGTAAAAAGAACACCTCAAGTGCTGCTTTGTTCAAAAAAAAAAGAGCTTGTCATGTCAATTGAAATAAATGTATAAAGAGGCCTAAGGAATTCCGTGCGCTCTAGGGCGTCCGCCCTCTCTTACATTAACTAACTAGACTCCAGGGTATATCTCTAATCAAAAAAATAATACTATAGTCCTAAATATATATTCATATATAAGGGAATTCCTTATACAAATGTACATATGTACATCACAGTCATTATTTATTGGTAAAATTCGAAAAATATTGTCTAGATGGATATAAATATCAACTTAAATATTTATAAAAAGTCACTGACTACTACTCAGACAGATCCAATGGAATTCCAAGTATTTTCATTTAATTGTAAAATCAAAAATAACTTAAAACCATCCATTACATTATATACATACAAGTGGTACATATATCTATCTATCTATGTATGATACAAAATGTAATGCATTTAAGTTTAACCAAAATTGCATGCTCGTGTTATTCGCATTTCTCTGAAATGAACACATTTTATATGAATCAGACTGATGCATCAGCACCAATATTCATTCCAATACCGGAAATTCTTGTTACACAAAATGCACGACATTGCTCTGATCCAATTTCTATTACCCATCAAGAAGTTAAAATATATTTTCTTCCTCTTCTCGGTCGAAAAACAAATTAAAGTTTACGAAAAGCAATTAATTTTGTATTTTAATACGATTTTTTGGTTGTTTTTTTTTTTTTTTTTTTTTTGTGATGAAACTAAAATTTACGATTCTACTTTGTATAAATTTCGATGATAAATTTTTTTTTTTTTTTTTCTTTAAAGTTCCATTTAGAAGGCGGCCAGCAAAGTGAACGGAGCGAGCCTTCTTTGTAGAAAGAAAATAATAAATTATTGAGGAAATGTTAATTGGCAATATCCACCGTAGTATATCCATATTTACATTACATCCATATGTTTGCTATCGATGGGAAAGCATTCATTTTATAATGTTTATTATCAAATAGCGATTCATTTAAAATTTTATTAGTCAATCTAAACAATTCTTTGCTATAAATTAGATGAACAGTTAAAAAACAACCACATGTTGAGATTGATTGAACTCGGCTAAGTTTTGCCGACAAATGCTTTTTTGTTGTTGTTCTTATACTCGATATGTGTCGTACATAAGTATAGAAACTTTAATATAATATATCGGAGAAAACAGAGCGTAGGCGTATTAATTGTGGCAAATGGTATTATTCACTTTGATACGGTCAAGAATCTTTTCTTGGAATATTCGACAGAAAATCCTATACATATTTGATTTCATTCCGAATATAATAAGTTCTACTATATGTGTTTGTGTATATATCAGTCACGAATCGTACAATTTTGAAGACGAAATCTCACTTACATTTTTTTTTTCGATAAAGATTTCTACGGCAACTTCGTCAAATTACATAACTCCAAATATACTGTAATTGCTCCTTTCCAAAGATCTGTTATAGAATAAACGGTCAGTGATATAAACAAATTCATTTTTAATACTAAATGGAATAAGAATGTCATCAAAATATTTGCTCACCCTAAAAACCGTTCTGCTGTTTGATTTCATTCCGAATATAATAAGTTCTATGTATTTGTGTATATATCAGTCACAAATCGTACAATTTTGAAGACTATGGCAACTTCGTCAAATTACATAACTCCAAATATACTGTAATTGCTTCCTTCCAAAGATATGTTATAGAATAAACGGTCAGTGATATAATCAAATTCATTTTTAATACTAAATGGAATAAGAATGTCATCAAAATATTTGCTCACCCTAAAAACTGTTCTGCTAAACTATTCAATTGATTTTGTTTTATTTTATTTTTCAATTAAAGTATTAAAGCAATAGCAAACAAAAAACGGAAATGTTCACATAAATAAATAAATGCAATTCAAATAATTAATTTATATCGAAAATGTGTGGTGCTGTTGCTGTAGTAGATAGATGTCGTTTTGTTTCCTAACCGAAAGGGGTAGTGTAACGCATAAATTATTGCACGCAAAAACCAAAATAGGAAATGTAGAAAATGTACCTACACACACTCTGTGCATAAAATATTTATGAAAAGCAAAACGACCATTACAGATGAAAATGTCAAAACAATACAAATGAAAAATAAATCACATGTTATTGGTTTTTTTTGACAAGGTTGTGGATTGGAGAAATTTATTTTCGAATTTAATGAAATTGAGGGAAATGCAAAGGATACGCTATGATGATACTCTCTATATATTTCTATAGGGTAAAGAACATTTATGTATGTATATATGGTATATGTATAAATGTAAAATTATCTAATAATTCAAACTTGGAATTTAGCATGGACTAAAACCACACGGTTTAAACACAGAATAAATTACAAACATGACCTCAAATGGCTCTGAAATTAATGGAGTATTGAATTAAATGGAGTATAAATTGCTTCGGGTTACTCTATGCCATTTTTCGCGAGTAATTCCATCTACATACCAATGCTAATGTACATACATGTACTCGTATTATATATGCATATATTTTATGTTCTTGTATAATTGTGTAATTTTGATTTAAAAGGGTTTAAAGTTAATGTCTAGATAACGCCAACATACAATCCGCGTGTCAGTTAAATGCCACCGAAAATCATCATTAATTGTAGTTGCTGCGGTCTTTATTATTCAATTTTTAATATTAAAGCAGAGACACTCTAATTGCACAAATGCACAGTCAACATCGACTTGGATTCGGGGTACTACGCCAATGTAGTAGCCCGTTACCCGTTACCAGAAATCACCTAAATTTTAATCTGTGGCCAACCGATCAAATGACAAAGTACATTGTCTTTGGAATAGGAGGTTCCGGGTTCAAATCCGACTGGGGTGAAATACGAAAATGTTTTTCTATGGTATGTTTAGATGAATTTAATGCCGGGTGGATGGATGGTACTTAAAAACCGTCTAAATAATTACATTATCTCAAGAAACCCTTTTCTGGTTAAAAAAGTGTCAATGGAATGGCATTTGTAAGGTATCGTAAAGGAAACACGTCAAGTGCTGA
Source organism: Platyura marginata (assembly GCA_026745375.1). NCBI lineage: Eukaryota > Metazoa > Arthropoda > Insecta > Diptera > Keroplatidae > Platyura > Platyura marginata. The sequence continues at coordinate 6,308 of JANSTT010002575.1, forward strand.
ATTTTCATAAAAAGATATTGCCTAATTAACTAAGATAAATGTAACAAGAGGTACAAGAGGTACATGTAGAATAGGGTATGGACCCAAAAAAGTGGTCTATGCTGAAGACCACATTAAGGCCCCGCCACCTGACCTAATCTCCGAGCGAAGCAAGTAAATTTTGTTTTTACTGCTTCTAAAAGTAAGTGCAAAAACGCGAATTTTTCTTTAAGATGTAGGCAATTTTGTTGAGGTTTTGTATCCGCTGTAATTTTGACAGATACTTGGGATTTTTGTTTGGATAACTATTTACAAACCACCCATGGTGGATTTTAACCCTAAAACCACTCTTGTATTATTATTATAATATTATTATTAGTATCTATCTATATATTGTATAATGTATACTAATACTCCAACAGAGTCAACATGTTCAAATACCTTTATATATGTATATGTATATGTAATATATGCCCCACCTCTATAAATGTGTTTGAAATATTTTCTTTAAAGGAAAAATAAACTTCGCAAACAATTTAAGTTTTTCATTTAATAATAGAAAAAAATGTGTAGTTTCCAATAGTACACACAAAAAAATACAAAAATGAGTTTAATGTACCAATTTAAATGTCACCAACAAATCAAAAAATTAAATTAAAAATGTTATCGCAAGGCAAACAATAAATTAAGTCTCCAATTGTCTTAAAAATGCATGAGTTTGCGTTTCTTTGTGGTAAACTATACTTTACTTGCATTTGGCAACATGCACATGGAAAATGTAATGAATGTTATATAAGAAGGAGAAGGACTCGAGTGTGCCGTGCCATGCCATGCCATGCCCTGCTGTCGGATGAAGATTTGTCATTTTTTTTTTTTTTTTTTTAATTCTACGCTCTTTGAATTTCTTATTCATATCCATATAATATGCATCAGTAGGCAATACCAATGAGATTTTATTTGTCTTTAGACATATTCGAGTTTAAAAGTTTCGGATGGTAGTTTTAAATCGCTGATGCAGGTGTTTTTTTTTTTAAATAAAAATGTTGGAACAAATTATATTAATGTGAAGTATTCTGATCTGATGATTGGAGGATACTTTAATATTAGTAAACTCACTATGGAAGATTTTTAGTCGGTACCCACTTACAATTTTGTAATTTTTAAGTACGTTTTTTTTCGATAGAGACTCATCTTTATTTGCTAAAAGAATTTTGAGATTAATTAACCACATTAAAACCTAATTATGTTAATGAATAATGAATACAAATATTTAATAAGCGTTTTATTAGATAATTAGCATAAATTACTTTTCTTATTTACTTATATTATCGTTTGCTTCTTATTTTCAGAATTTCGTTGTACGAGGTTCTAGTCAAGTAAATACGATGGCTGTATCGGTAAGGCTGCCGCCAGATACAGGTCCATATATAGAGCACTACTTAATTCAATCCAACGACGGTTTATTAAGCTTAGAAAGTTCTAGATTTAAATTCGATTCTATTCCAGCGTTAATAGCGCATTATGCACAATGCTGGTAAGATTTTTAATTTCGTTGGTGTACTTTTTGGAAAAAATAGTTTAAATAAAATAATTTTCTTATATTACAGTGATGAACTCCCAGTGCAACTTACCCTTCCAAGAGCCCTGCGCGAGGCACAAAACCGTCAACAACTTTCTTCCCTAGCATTGCTCGGTCAGGAATTTTGGCGATATCCGATGGCCAGCCCAAAGCCATCATTAAATACTAGTCCAACACAATCCAGCATTAAAACCGAATCTAGTGGTATCGGTACAACAGTATTTAGTACTAATCAACAAAAAAGTATAACACCAAACCACACAGTGGGAACTGTATTTAGTCCAACAAATCCAGTTGGAGTATTCAGCCAGGCTGGAACTCCATCGGATACTAATTCTAGTCTAAGTAGTTTTACAAGTACTGGTCAACAGATTTTAAGTCCTGAATCAGTAGATAGTGTAGCATTAACAATGTCGCCGGTGGAGTCTACGCGTATTGGAGTGATCGGTAAAACAAGTACCTTCAAAGCACAAAATAGAAAATCATTTGAAATGGATAAACCGAGTTTTTTCCACAACATTAGTCATGAAAATGAGGGAAGTGTTCGAGGTGTACGGCCGACTCCACCTTGTACATTAAATATAGCTCCACTAAGGTATGTAAAGTTAAAGAATGTTTGTTCGTGATATTACTTAAAATATTTTTTTTATTTAATAGAACACCTCCTGCACCACCGCCAAGATGGTCAAAACCAACTACTCCAAATAGTCCATCGACGCCAACACCTATGGAAGGGCAATTGCCAAATAATTTTACTGTCACAACAACTGTTACTTTCAGTGTAGACGGCAACCAAAATTCTCAAATTGTTGAGGTCACATCGCCAAGCTCGAACACAACAGTACGTTATCGCTTAGATATTTGTTAAGAGACTTTTCTATAGAAATAAATAAAAAAATTTTAGTTTCAAACAATCTCAAAACGTCTATCACCTGAAGGTGAATGTAAAACAACCGTAGACACACTATCATCTCAAGGATCAAAACGATGGCAATCTCAGTCTAGCCAGGATTCAAGTCAACACAATAAAAAGGTGCAGTCTTCAACTTCTGGCGAAACGCCGACAGGACGATCTCGACGAAGTAGAGCTCGAAAGGAATCAAAGCATTATCAGGTATATATACATTAAATTAAATACAAAAATACAGAAAATACAAAAATTATCTTTGTAGGAATCCGACATATTAGAATCTCCTCAAGTATATTGTCGTAGTGCATTAGGTGATAAAATTAGTGATTACGAAGATTTGTGGAGTCCAGAAAATGCAAATAATACACCACTGGGACGTGGACCTCATATGTCTAGTTTTCGTCCTGATGGTGTACAACTGAAAAGACCCGATTTATTACCGGAAACTCGTAAGTTTAATTTTTTTTTAAATTTATCCAGTTTGGTATAGTAATTTTTCGTTACAGCAACAATAACATCATTAAATGGTAATCTTCTATCCCCGTCTGGTTCGCTGGCCTCATCAAATTCTAGTCCACCAGTAATTTTAAAACAACCAACCGTCACTTCACCACAATCTCAACCCACCGAGTTGACATCATTTCAACAAGCCCAGAATCACTTTAATAACAACTATGTGAATGAAACAAATATTATTAAGAATTCAGATGGTCCAACAAGAACTGTATTTAGTCCAACGGATGCTAACAGAAATTTGCAATCGTTTGCTGTTGTCCAAGAATTACAGCAACAACAATTAAAACAACAGAAACAAATTGACGAACATAAACAACCAATCCAACGACTGTCTCCTAGCATGGTTTTACAATCGAGAAATCGTTTAGGACTATTGTTACCAGTCACACCAGAAGCCACTTCACCACTGTCCGACTCAACGCTAACACCCGCTCAAACTCCAGTTGCTTCACGAAGTAAACAGGGTAGCCCATTTTATGCTGAACCCGCAGACGCTTTGGGAAATGTTATACGTCGATCACAACGAAATGTATTGCTGCAAACCGTTAATCGTCATTCGGAACCATTAAAAGGTCCATTGCGTACACCATTTTGTCAAGTACTATCGCCAATAGAATCGGAAAAAAGTCCGATTTCCGGTTCGTTAGATGAATTGAAGAAAAAACATCGAAAAATTAGAGGACGCCTAGATCCATGGCCACTTGATAGTAGTTGGGAATTTATGGGCAACGATGATGGTGATGATAATGATTATGATACGGATGCAAATTGGAAGATTAGTGCACAGAAAGCAGAAGCCATTAAAACCAATATTGATATTGTAGAGACGAAAGAAACAACTATTGGTCGACCACTTACCGTTTATCAGATTATTGCCAAACGATTGCCGGAATTAAATTTGCCTGAGTTGATAAAATGTTCAACGCCAATTGAGGGATCACCGGATCTAACTAGAGCCATCGGTTGTACATCGTCTAGTACATTACACAAAGGTAATCGAATTTCATCGTATGACAATGTGGAAAAGGGACACTCTAACTATGCAACATCGTTGCACTGTCATGATAGTACACATTCGGATGATGGCACCGTATTTTCAGAACCATGGGATAGTTCACAGTGGGATTCATTTTTTCCGCATGATGGTATTTTTAAATTGACAATTACGTAATTTAATACTGACAATATTCCTTTTTAATAGAAATGTCCGAATCAATACATTTGTCTAAATGTCGGCCAGTTCTATGCAACTCTGAAGATGATACAATAATGGAGGAGCCACTATTCAATAATAACAAGGATGGACAAAATCATATGGTTCAACCACAGAAAGTTGCGACAATACTGCGTTCTCGAAGCTGTCGCGATCGGGAAATATTGTGTAAGTACATTTTGTTTAATTTTCTAATTTTTATCCTTGTGGTTTTTATTAAATAAATTGCATTACTGTATGTTTACAAACACCATCCATCGACAATAATAACAAAAATATTATTTACCAGTGCCCCCAAAGAGTCACTCTCTGATTGTATTTATTATTGTCGAATCATTTTATATTATACTTTACTGTTTGTTGTCTACACTACAGGAACGGGGTATCGTCAATGAAATTTGTTTGTATTGTTAACAACAACAACAACAAATTGGAATTTCAAAAGAGTTGATAACAAAACGTATTATCAAATATTTACTAATCGAAAAATATAAATGTTAAGTGATTAACTTTAATTTGACTCATTTTCATGGTCAATGCAAATATAAGTTATGCATTAAATGGATAACAATGCACCAACAATAATATCGGATTTATATAGAAATTCTTCGATTTGTTGTTTAAATTTAACAACAACCATATAATGTTATAACAGTGACATAACTTTTTTTTTGTTTAACTTATTGAATACTTTTACATGAACAAAATGTCAAATCGAATGCTTTAACCGACTAGACATAGATTTATTTATTATCCGTTTGTAGTAAAGGTTAAGTTATTAAAACTAGAGCGTTGAAATTTAAATATTACAAAGTACTCCTAGATTAAGTTCCCTACCTATTTTTTGGTCCAAAACGAAACACTTTCAAGAAAGTGAGAAAGTAAAATTTAAGATTATGCGACTGTTCCATGAGTTTATAATTTTTATAGTGGTGTGTGATCGGTTAAGCTATGATTTGGAACTCAACTTAGAATTCAAAACTTATCCATAGTTTATCTTAAAAAATTCAAAACGCTGAATTGACATATCGTCAATAAGGATCAATATCTCAAATCATCTATTTTTCACTAAATATTTGTCGTTATGGTTGATGCCGTAATATTTATTAAAATTAAAAAAAAACCAAAATTAATTTTTTTGGCTTTATTAGATTAATTGTTAGCTAGAAGAAGAATGTTGTGAATAATTTGGCCTCCTTTTTAATAGAACTCTCCTAGTATGTACAAAGTTAACGAAGTCAGCGAATCTTTGTACTTTTACATTATTTCAGTTATTTCAGACCTGTAATTGCCACATTCCGCAAATTCTCATACTTCAAGATGTTTTTCTAACATTTGAAATGTTTCCTTTGTCCAATCGACATTTTTTCAGCAATTATTCCTTGAAATGATGTACTAGACCTACAGTTTTTAAATTCGAACCTACTCGGGCAAAAGCTCGAATTCCATACGAGTGAAAAACAATTAATACTTTAATTCCAGGCAGGGATCAAACCCTGGACCTCCCATTCCAAGGGCATTACCTCTACCACTGAGCCATTTATTCGGTTTTTTTTTATGATTTGTCCTTAACCGACTATAAATATTTTTTTTAAATACCAAACAGTATAATTATTATCTTTCTAAAAAATCAATTTCTTCAGAGACTTTTATTTTTAATAAAGGTGAGAACATATTTGATTGTACTTCCACTTTCCATACATTTTGTCTATCGTATTTTTAATAATTTTATTAACATTAATTTACTATTAAAATCTTCATAAAAATGTTACTGATTTATGACTAAATTGCGCTAAAGAAATTATTTATTCATTATTGTTTACTTTCTCGTTCACGTTCCCATAACATAAAACCTACCATCAATACGAATACGATAGCCTAACTATAGAATATAGATAGATACGAGATACGACTACGACATTGATGCAACCCCGTCTAATCTTAACTTTTATGTTTAATTAACAGGAAAATATTTACTCTTAAAAAATAGTTACGCAGCGTAGTACTTAGTTGAATTATTTCGCAATATACTTTAAAACCGTCTTTTATGTAGAATTGTAGAGATACGCCTTTAAGATACGCTATGTAAATTTGTGTCCGCTCACGACACGACTGAATTTATTTATTAGAACAAAGGCGGCATATACATAAATACATACTAATCTTCTATCTAACTAAGTAGTAAAAGTATACAAGTATACATACAGTGGAGAGAGAGAGCGAGAAAAGAGAGCTATTTATTAATTATTATTTACCAGAAATGGTTGCATACAAGCCACTGATTGACTATATAAATGTAAATCAATATTGTGAGACATCCTCAAAAACAAAGCAAATATTAAACTAATTACATCAGTCAACTATATCGATCGATCCACTATTATTGTAATTTTTAATTGTAGATATCATTTATTTATAATGTAAACAATATGAATTCACTCGTCGCATTGAATGGATACGTTAACTATAATTATTGATAACAAAAATGTATTGCGCTCTTTAGAAATTTAATTATCAGTATTGACACAGTAATGACAGACACGAGACATGAAAAAGGTTTTTTTTTTGTTTTTCTTTTTGGGATATGTGGTGAATAAATTATAATTTTATTATCGTTTAGAGATTTAGTTTAGAATGTACGTCGTTGCTATTGGAGACACAGAGAAAATTAATTCTAGTTAGTTAGTTCTAGTAAGGAGTCTTGTGGATACTTGGAATACGAGTTTGAAGCATTTAGTAAGAGTTTATTTAGAAAAAGTCCAATTAGGATTTCTTACATCTACTAAATATACTTTATTGTGGGAAACCGGGTAAAAATATTTTTATTCCGAAACGTCGGTATTGTTTTACTTCCACCTACATATTATATGAATTATAAAGGGGATGTATTGGAATCTGTAAGAATAAAAGATTTTTGTCTAAGAAAACGATTTTTTTTTTGATTTATTTTTAAAATTTTTATTTTTAAAGAATATACTTCACGATCACGATGGACCAAAATTAGGTATTTCAATATATGAGAACTAACTTTATTTTAAATATTTGTTGATGGCACGCAGTGTAGTATCTCTAAATGATTTCCGGGGAACCTTGTACTGTACTTATTTATGTAGTTATCCCATTTTACTCAAAATATTGGATTGTAGTGACTTTTACCACCTGCAACTTTTAATGTGTTCTAGAAAAAATCCCCTCCGTACGAAATCCCCCTTGATATTTTTTTTAATTGGACAAAATCCCCTCACAATTTTTTTTAAGATGGACAAAATCCCAGATGCCAATTTTTAGAAAAACAGACCAAACCCCCCCCCCCCCGGCCCATTTTTTAAGACGAACAAAATCCCCCCCTGACAATTTTTTTCAAAAGGATAAAATCTCCCCTGACAGAATCCTTTCTGATGACTTTTTTACCAAAAATCTACGCCTACGCAAAAAGCTACATTTTGGTAGTCCCTGCCGGCCCTTCCAAATATACACCCCCTTTTTTCTGTTAGCAACCTATTGCTACGCAAGAATCCAACTTTTCGATATCAATGCAGAGGCAATTTTATCCGTCTTAAAAAAATTGTCAGGGTATTTTGTCCGTCTTGATGAAAAAAAAATTTTCCAGGGTTCGTTTGCCCTTTTAATGATTCTACTAATTCAAATATAAAGGTTGATGATGATTTCATTAATTAACACACTTTTGAACAATCTTTTGTGATAGCAGTATCTCATAAGAAACGAAAATTTAGGTTTTTTTTTTTAATTAAAATCATGGTTCGCCCCTTACTTAACCTTATTATATGTCAATACAGATAAGAAATGTCTGGCTTTGTTTACTGATCATAGGTTTTTGGTATAGGTATATGGCCTACTAAAAAGATTAAGACAAATTACGTCTCACCAATAATAATGAATGCAATGACGCATTGTTACAATAATGGAATAGATTCTCGAAAACCAGTAAAATGTAGTGGAAACCGCAATTTTATTAACGATTTTTGTTAATGATTCTAAATATGCGCCTCCGCATAATTTTTGGATCTGTCAGGATTTTCACCCAACATTTCCGATCTAACCGTTACAAATTTAAATACACAGTTTATTAGGCTTACTTTGAATTTAAATTAAAAAAAGTCCGGGCTCGTATGCTCAAAGACCTAGTGTCTGAATTTTCAATGCGTGTCCTAAATTTGTTTTTGTGATCCAATTGACCAAAATTAAGATTCGTTGATTTTCTTACAATTTATTGATAATTATTTTTTTTTTTTTGTGAAGTTCAAAACCGATTTGTTTTGATAGCTTCAAATGACTTACGACATTTATCATACCAATGCAAAGCAATCATATATATGAAATGGTCGTTTGCACAATAAGAAATATCGCAAGCACACATATTGCGTAAAATTATAAATTTGTGTTTACTATATTTTCTTAAAGATTAATAATACAACTTTATTTAGATTTATAGGCAATAACTGTTTACAAAGGTCTTTTGCGCATTTGAAAAATTGTTAAAATACACATCTGAACGAAGTACACTCCATACGACCTAGTTTACTTAAGTTTTTGTCTAAGTAAATAAATCAAAACTTATTATTTTTTGGGTTATGAGGAAGTAGTGTTCGACAATGAAACACTTTTTTGCTTCCGTACTGCATATGCAATATAAAAGGGAAGCATTTGGTTTCATGTTGAATTTTGTTTGTTTGTTTGTAAAGCGTAAAGGGGTTCAAGGGAAAACCTAACCAAAAAGCTTGTCAATGTATTCCAGGCCGAGCTTGTGGCTCTATGGAAAGGAACCGACAAGATAAAAAACCTGGGAATAAGAAATAAAAGAATCGCGATGTGCTTAGACAGTCAGGTAGCACTGATGGCAGTTGTTTCCCAACAACCGGGTAGAGCTACTTTGGGTACCAGGACATCGGGACATTACAGGAAACGAAGTGGCTGACAAACTGGCAAAGGAAGGAGCCACAGGAGATCAGCTGCTAGTTGATTACCAAGTCAAGGTAACTCTGGAGGCAGTCACAACTGCCCTCAGAGATAAGATCCGACTTCTTCAACACCGAAAGATGGATAAATCTGGAATCATGCCGAACTTCAAGGAGTCTGTGGGAGAAATCAAGCATGGTTAAAACACAGACAATCCTAAAATTAAGCAGAACACAGTTGAGAACACTCACAGCCATTATCACCGGGCATGGAAATCTCAGGAAGCATGCCTGGAGATTGGGCTACAGTGATACTAAGATGTGCAGAAAAAAACCAAAAAGCTAGAACTTTGATTATTTGAATTTACGTTAAGATGTAAAGGAAAAAAAATATTATACGCATATGATGATATTTATTTATTTTTAATTGGTCGTGATTACCGCTATTTGACCTGATGCAACGGCTTGTTTAAATTACTATGTAGGACCGTGCTTGTTTTACATTTTCTATCGCTATAAAAAATCGCTAAAAACTCAGCCAGTGATTTCCCAGTGCCAATATTGAAACTAAATTTATGTGTTTAAGAGTTCGCAAAAAGAATCATTAAAGAGGCATCTTATAAGAACATTTCACCAAGTTTGCTCCTCCCAATCCAATAGATTATATGCGCCTCTAAATTTGTTGGAATTTTTATTCTATTTGGTAGATTTGTTCAATTAATTTATAGAAACAGAAACTGCACGCGCAACCGTCTAGAATTTTTTTTTTTTTTTTGTTATTAAAGTGTATTGCTCAGTTATTTTTAAACAACGATTTTATTATCAATTAACCAATGAAAATACTATATGAAGTAGTAAATTGTTATCTATACCTAAATCCATAATATTATACCGATCATATTTATTTAATTAGTTATCTTGAAAAGTAATTAATTTTAAAATTTTGCATCACTATATTGATTAAAATCTAAAACTTCTATTGGGGACGACTCATCGATTTTGTGTGATGTTAAAACATTTATTACGATAGATACAAATAAAATTAGGGATTCTTGCGCAAAATTGATTTCTCATTAATTTTGACTTAAAAACATCATCCATCAAGTTAGTCAGATAATAATCTATTTTTAGAACAAAAATCATTCTAATTGGGGACAACGCAACCTGTATCTAAAAATATTTCATTGACACACTTACATATACATATGTACAGTCTCGACAGTCTCGACATTATTTATTATCATTACAAAATACTTAAACGGGATGCGTATGGGGGGGGGGAGGTATGACAAAAATAAATGTCAATAATGGTAGTTTTTCGATTTTCAGACAGACAGAAAAATTGTGTTGTCTATTAAATTATTTTATTGCTTAAAATTAAAATGTTTACCTACCCAGCTAATCCTTTTCTATTTGAAAGTCATCTTATACAAAATAATGTCTAAGTAGTTCAGACAATAATATTCATGAATATTGGATGATGAAATACTACCTAGAAATGACATCAACTTATATAAGATTTACGATTGTTTTTACCCTAATTAGTGAGTGATTGACTGATTTGATAAACCATTCAATGCAACAGCCATACTTTTAAAAATATAAGAAAATTACATTTTTCTACTACATATTTTAATCTATTTTTGATATTTTAATCTGTTTTAGTATAATGCAATTTATTTGCATATATGTACATACAAAGAAAATTTGTAACACATTTACATATTAGATACCTATTTAGTACTTAGGTTATATTGTCAATTGCATAAATAACCAGACACAATACAAACAAACATTAGATATAGTTATGGTCGGTTTTTCTTTAACCTTAGGATAAATGAATGCGTTTAATTATTTTATTTTATTATTTATTTATACCAAAAATAATATTACAAAACCACTCTAGTTTACAAGAATTATGTAATGTTATATTAAATTTATCCAATATGGCCACTTGCTATGGGTTCCGAAAATAATTCTGTCATAGAATGAATTACAACAAAAAAATAAAATTCATTGTTTCGATAATAATTGTTTTCAAAATGGTGCCAGGATTCAAGATGTTAATATAATATCTTCGCATGGTATTTTATTGAATACAAATGATGTCTGTCATTTTACGTCTAAACAATTTACGTTGTTGTTGTTTATTATTTATTAACACTCTAGTACTACAAATTTTTGTTAATAAAATTAAACAACTTGAAACTTACAAACAAACGCCCCTAATGACGTCACTGATCTATACTTTTAAAAATTTTCTTACGACAAATTTGTTTTCAACGTTTTTCTACTTATTTATATGATCAATTAATTGCGATTTTATTTTAGATTTAGATTGTTTTTCTGAAAACAGAATTTATTCAAAATATCGTCATCTCTTATTTGTATTGTACAATTGTACAATGGCCTGCATTATGTACGTCACTTTGTTTTTTTGAAACTAAAAATATGTACAATACAAATAAGTACTGACAGGTGACGATATGCCTATTAAATAGATTACTGACCAATATGCAATGTGATTAAAATTATTTTGTTTAAGGAAATTTGAGACATTTTTTGCACTTTAATTTTTAATATTTATCGAAAAACAATTTTAAGTTGCGTATTTATCTTAATTTAGTCTAACCCTATCATACCTGGGAGCTGGGATACCTACACTATTTCACTATTTCACATTTAATTATTAAACAGTTACAAAAACTTTCTTACTAAATGTCAAAAAAACATATAAAATCCTGGTTCAATCCTGTCTCGTATACCTGCGTGACCGATCTCTTTGAAATTTTAAAAGGGAATGAATAGCGAACGACGGAGTAACCTTTTGTGTAATATTACCTGAACGAAATTTTAGCTTCCATGTGGGAATTTTTTTTAAATTGAAAATATTGTTTAGGAATTTCCAAATTTTTGGTTAAACAATTTTTTTTTTTTTTTTGGGAATGTTATTGGATTTTTAGATCAAAATTAATTTGAATAAAATTACCGAATTACATTCCAAAATACTAAACATTTCTTGAATTCCAACGAAAAGGATAAATTGTTCTAGCTTAATGTGATAATAGATCAATTCCAGCTATGCGGAAGTTGTGATTGGTTTTTTTTTACCAAAATCCTTTCTGTGTTGACAAATATTTTACCTCAAATTCTTTGAAAAATTGTAATTTTCGAAAATAGTTCAATGATATAGTAGTTCAAAGAGGTTATACTTATACAAAATGAACGTACATATAAGAAACACTCTCCTTTTCTTATCGAAATATTTATTTCAAATTTGGAATGGATATGGTATGTAGGAGGTAGTAAATAATTAATATATTTAATGAGAGCGCATGCCCTGATGAGTGATGATGCTGTGTATACATTGTGTGGACACAATGGATAATTCGTCACATATGAATGTAGGTTATGGTACATTGTACAGTGCCGTAAAAAACAGGAAAATAGATAGGGATGCGTGGGTTTTTGAAGATTTTCTATTGTCTCAAAATATTATAAAATAAACCACCATCGATAGATCGTTCTTAATTTACCAAGATGAGTCCTCTGATGGTGAGTTGTTTTAATATCGGATTTTTTGTGATAATATTGTTTGTTATAGTGAATTCAGTTACATATATATAAATTATAGAAATTAGTTATAATATCGGGACTATTGGTCATAGCTGACAGTGAACAAAATACAAACGACTATATTGGATTTGATTATGATATAAAGAATCGACCTGAACCGTATGTATTTCGACGAACAAAAATCGCCTTGATGCATTTGTCTTTATTTTAATTTGTTTAAAAACATTTCCAGGCATTTTTTACCATTCAATAAAATATTTAGCGATACATTGTTTGCCGTAACAAATGATGCGAAATACAAACGAAACGCTAAATCATGGGACTGCAAGTGTCAATGGGAAGTATGTTTGGACGACAATTAGTGTGAACAACTTTTATAATAATATTTTGTGTTATTTATGTTAACGTCTAGTCGAACAAAATGGAAATGGGTGACCGATCATTTCCGCCATTTTTGGACAATATCACATGCATACATGGAAAATATGAACATTTTCCAATGAATGGTGTTTGCTCGGAAATATATTATCCGGTAAGGTTAAGGGAGAGTTATTGTTTTTGCAAAAAAAAAAAATCAGTTTCTATAATATCTTTTCCGGGATATAATGTAAAGGTTAAAGTTCTCACTTGGCGAGGAAAACATATGAACACACCAGAGAACATCTTACTACCAGAGAAATTAAGACGTAAATGGACATTTATTACTAAATATGTCTCCACTGGATGTTACTGCAATGAACACATCATTCAATAATTATTTTCATTCAAAATAACTATGGAATTAATGTAAAGTTTTAATATAAAAATAAAATAATGCAGGAATCACGTGACTTTCTTTATATATTGCCTTTAGTATGCTCTCTGGAATAAAATCCATTTGGAACTGGTTTGGCAGTTGTTTCATTTGGAAGACTTTGTCCAGGCATAATTTACTACTATTTTATTGTACTCTACTTTAAAGTTGTTAAGATTATATTCACATTGCATAATTATTTATTGTTACTTTCGTTAATGTTCCGACATTTTATTGTTTTACTGTAGTGTAGCATTAATTTGTACCTGTAAATAAAAGACCCTTTATTATAATGTGTACACTAGATGTATGTATGGTAGGTACTCCTCATACATATGCCCTGATATTTGGAAATGCATTTGCATTCGAAAAAAAAACATTTAGGTATCTACCTACAAAACTTAGTCACAAAACTAACAAATTTTTGAATTTTGATTGGACAACAGACACTATATATTAGTTATGTGTATATTGATAGGTGCGTATATACATTGTACATAAGACTATTCTCTCTCTCTCTCTCTCTCTCTTCGCACATTGTAAATTTATATAAGAGGAACTGATAACAACAAAATTATCGAGAGAACCATGATTATCTATTTCGAATATAAACTAAGCATTGACGAAAAATTATCTTCAGTTGCTAGTGCACATGCTAGAGTTGTTTATAAGAGTTATAAGTACGTTATAGCGCACGAACATAGAATACTATTACACAGACTTTATTAATTGTCTCAAACAAACTCAAAGTGCCGATGAGAAACTTTAGATTTCGGACATTTGTTTTATCTGGTAAAAATCGCTACGATATCAATCATGAAGTGGTACAAAAAGTTGTTGCACGAAAGATCCGTGAACCGCTCTAAAAGTGATCACCTGTGTCCATTGAAAAAAACTCCAAATTGTGTACAAGAAAAAATCACCGCTAATGATAAGAAATGTGCAAATGCTGGCAAATTGTTTGTTGAGAAACTCTCCGATGAAAATAGTTCGATTTCATTAGATCAAGTTAGTATTGCGGCGGTTGATAAGGTGATAGTAATACATCAGTGCAGTGTCAGTGAACAAGTGGTGACGAACAATAATGATCTAGCTATTACGATCGGCGCACATTTACGTCGTGAATCGCAAAAATTAGAACATTTAATATCAGAATCCGTAAGTAGTTCTAGGTCCTCGTCATCAACGTCGTCGTCATTACCATTTTCATCATCAATTTTTGAAGATTTAGTTTATGATGCAGATGATGATTGTTATATTGATCATCCCGATGAGGTTCATACATTCGAAGAGGAAACAGAATTATTAGCGGATTGGATTATAATTGATTCGATCGAAACGAATATTGGACGTTATCCGTCCTGTCAAAGTTTTACCGATCAAGAATTTTTTGACTTAATGAATGCCGACAGTGGCGACAGTCACAATTTCCATAGCGAACAACTTGATTGCACCATAAATGAAGACGAATATGTAAAAGTTCAACGGACACCATCTGTAATATCGCTTACATCGTACACAGACGATGAATATGGAATATTTTATGCAAACAATGAGACTGTAAATAAGACCCCGGAAGCATCCTATTACAATACGTTTCAGCATGACATTCAAACTGGCACTTTTCTTAAAAGTAATATAATTATGTCTGCGCCAGAAGATCGTAATTGGATGAAATCGTCGTCGGAGTGTTCCGCTAAATTGAAATCACCGAAAAGAAAACGTAAAAAATCGATCAATGAGCCGGAACATAAATCAGAAATAGTACATGAAAAATTATTTAAAGAACAACAGTACCCCAATGTAGTATTTACAACACCCTCTAAGCATCTGCCCCAAGACATTTCATCAATTGAAGAATATTTTGGCCTCAGCGATGATGGTGACATTATTATAGATATTAATCATATTGCGGAAGAACGGGGTTATGGATTTCTCAAGAAAAAGAGTAAATATGCCTATCAAAATGTTGAATATGGTCGAACGGCAACGGAAGATTGTCATCTGTCAATGAAAGAATCACTGCAAGATTTGCTCCAAAGAATTTTGGAACAATTGTCGGATTGTTTAAAAGGTAATGAATGTTTGTTGTGTGTATTACTCTACTCTACATAATTACATATCTCATTTCTATTTTAATGCTATGATCAAAATTTATTTTTAAATCATAGACAGTTCCTTATCAAAATAGTTCATTGCAGTCAATAGTGTTAGTAGCACGGCATGTGACCTTTGGTCATTAATTGGAATTTACGATAATGTCATGCTTATTGATTTTAATTGAAGTATAATTAAAATAAAACAAATTAAAACTGAATAGTAATTATAATATTGATAAAAAAAATACTGCATATTACTAACTACTACTACTACTACCACTACTATCATGGCCACCGCCAGGATATATTTTCTTTTATTTTTATTAGTAAAAAGGACGCAGATTATTTAAATTTAGGGTAGAAATTGATCACCTTTCTTATGACAAATTCAATCTGTTGAGCATTATGGGCCTCCCATATTTTTAACAGGCCAAAAGTGAAAGAAACTTATTTTTAAATAATATTTTTTTTAACCATAAGAGGAAGAAGCTATGTATGCAAATCAGGCAAATGCTTCCACATTCAACCTCTGAATAAAAGTACAATTACAGAAACAAGCATTTTTCAAACAATAACGTATTTTACGATTATGCGGATATTTTGTAAATTGTGTGTGTTGTGGAAGCATTTCTAAAATTAGAATTAAAAAAGATTTTTGATCTTTTAAAATAATTTAATAATATAAAGATATTTAATATTTTTGACTTTTAACCCTTTCGATCCGGATGGTACATATAAGAGTTTGAACATCCCTTCGGTATTCGAAACCCGAATCGAAAGGGTTAAATAATTTTTATTGTGGTTTTTTTTCAGTTTTTTATTTCATGTTTTTCCTTCCTTTTTTTAATTCACAATTTGTGAAATTCCACATTTTTTCCAACATCATTTAGATTTAAAAATAGGACATTATCATCATCATCGTCACTGTGTCATACATATTTAGTTAATTAAGAGTACATAATTTTAAAAATCTAGAAAGGTAGAAACATTTTAAATTTGAAGACCCCTCCTTAATGAATTGCGCAGCGTGAATTTTATTTTGGCCTATGTATGTATATGTGCAAAGTACCTCTGAAACTCTTACTATATGTAGTCAGCGTAATTCCCATAATTGTTAAAAGATTTTAATAAATTTTATCATATTTCAAGTAAAATGTTATTTCCAATCTTTTTTTGGCTTATAAGTTTTTTTTCAGTTTTCTAACAACATTCCGAGCAAATCGTCAAATCCTGAACTGTGGGTGTATTCTGCATGCCTATTTATTGCATAATTTGATCAAGTGCAAAAATACAAGAAAAAAAGTATTAAATCAGCGCACCTCGTTATGAAATTCAATAAATGTATTGTTATTAGTAGACAAAAACGAAATAATTTACTTACTATAGCAATTCTTAGTGGAATTTTTATGAATCATGGTAAAAATAGTTACCTAACAAAGAGAGAGGCCATCAATAATATTTGTGTACATAAAATACGTGAGAAAAAACGTCCATGTTTTGTTAGTTCTTTGTGAAGTACATAAAATCGTTATTAATTTATTAATTATGGCACCTATTCGAAATGAATCTCGCAAGTTTTTGATTGTTTTAAGATAATATTTTTAGTAACTATTTGGCTACTACTTAAGTTTATTTATAGAACCGAACATACTAAAGGATTTTTTACTAAAAATCGCCTTTTGTTTAATTTTCCAGGTCATCCACGTAACAAAAATTCTACGGGCGCTGCTGGTGAATCAATTGGTGCGTACGCACTCGCCCTCGCAAGTGATTCAAATTCAACATTTTCTAGAAATATCGAAAATTTTATATCATGCACGAAAGAATCTCGTGAGTTGGCGCCACAAATTGTTATGCGAAATATGCGACAATTTATGAGTGGCATGAAAAACTATTTAGTAAAACATGGTGAAGGTGATTTTCAACGTGAAGTATTAAGGGCCAGATCGCGGCTGAAGCCAGATGAATTTCTAAATTTGGATACAATATTGGAGGGGGTCATGCACAAATTGGTGGTGCTGCCATTGAGAGAGCATTTATATGGACTGTTTGTCGACTACTATACTCGTACGTCGGACATTCAACTATTGGTTGAAAATGTTAAATATGCATCGGGTCGAACGGCTGTTGATTTTGGAATTAGGGTAGGTTTTCTGTTTTTTGGCAGTAAATTAATTCAAATTCAAAATCGTCATTAAGAGTCACACATTTTTTATTATATCATATTTTGGAAATTAATTTTTTTTTTCTACATTACAGCCATCTGTAACACCTCCATCAGCAGCAGCTATGCATCAAATATCACTACTTTTACTTCGACTTCAGGAAGCTGAATTACCATTGGATAAGCTCGAACTTCTTCTAGCGGTGGTCTCAGCCATTTTTGAGACAACATCACATTCACGTGGTCAACCACTTGGAGCCGATGATTTTTTGCCATTGCTCGTTTTTATTGTAGCTAAATGTGGTTTTATTGGTGCCGAAATTGAAGCCGAATTCATGTGGTGTCTTCTACAGCAGTCACTATTAAGTGGCGAGGCCGGTTATTATCTAACCGCACTGTGTAGTGCCGTTCATGTACTTAAAAGTTTTATGGCTTCGGAAAACGAAGGAACTGGTTCACTAGATGTATGTTGATATTGATTTGAAAGATTTGTTTTTATTATTATCAATATGTATATCTAACAAATAGATTCGTTCATCATCTTTGCCTGCTTCATCATCAGTATTACGTGTTATAATACCAGATGAGTGTAATGGTTCGTTACAAACAAGAACATTGCCAATAAGACCACACACGACGACACGAGAAGTTTGTCGAACAATTGCACATAAAGCTAGAATTACGAATCCTCAAGATTATGGACTGTTTAAACTTGTTAATGGAGAAGGTAAGCCTTTTTTTTATATATATATATATTTTGTTGATCAATATGGATGACGGCATCGATCGATCGTACAAAATGTCGTTAGTTTTGGAACATTATCGTAAACATTTTCCAAGGGGCTGCACGTTCGGCTATGTATCTCTTGAATAATGAAAGCTTGGCTTTTAAAGAATATCCTAGAATTTCGCTACGAAAATCACCCAAATCGCGCTGTGAACACCTAGCAAAACACAAATCTTGTATATTCATTTATGGCTATCTCATGTATATTTTTAAAATGCCTGCAAATCTCTAGCAAAACACTCTAGAATAGCTGAAAAATGGAGATGCAATAAAGATTTTCCGATAGCCATACTAGTTTTCGTCATATTCATAGGGTGTTCAGTAATAGAGAGTAACTCGTTAATGAATTCGAATACCAAAAAAAAAAAATTTAACAATTTTTTGCCTACTACATTGATTGATTGATTTATTAGGGGTGATCGATGCACCTCGACCTTTATTTAGGTCTATTGTGCCCCCCTTTCTTACTTCTATTTTCATGGAGCCTCTCCACTATTTAGAGTACCTCCTCAAGTCCTATTTTCTTTAGGAATTTTAGGATTTTGAGTGGGTTAAGGGACGGAAGGTCCTTCTCGGTCAGGCATGATAATCTTTCCTTTTGTGGATGAGTGCTCCGCATTCTGTAAGAAGGTGTATTGGGGTTTCTTCTGTTTCTTCACAGAACCAGCACGTTCCGCTTCTTCTAGACCCAGCTTCCTTAGGTGCCCCTTCAGCCTGCAATGGCCTGTCAGGAGTCCCGTTAGCATCCTGAGTCTGTTTTTGCTAATTCTTATGCTAACATCGTACCTCTTTCGGTTGTAGTTCCCGAGAAGTATTTTGGATTGCCTTAGCTTAGGAAGTTCGCTCCAATGCTTGACTCTTCTCTCTACTACATTAACGTTAAATAATTTTTTTTTTTAAATTATTCCAATACTTGATCTTTGTTAAATATTTTTTACAGAAACATTATTGATGGACTCAGATTGTCCGCAAGAAGCTAGACTAGAGGCACGCGGCAAACATTGTATGCTAGCATACAAACGTATCGATGCAAAAATTGCGTGGCCAACATTGACGCCAACCTAATTTTGTTCGTGCCGTTTTTAAAAAATAAAAAAGTTTAATTTATTAATAATTAGTAATTTTAAGTAAAAACACAACAATAAAAAAAGAAAAATTCGATAATTATTGTTACAAATGGCATTCTGAATTTTTGTTTTACTCTTTTTTTTTCATTTTATTTTAAATTAAAGACGAAAATAAGAAATTTAGATATTGTCCACGAAATTTACCTACTGCCAATTTGATAATATTATATAAAATACTATATAATACTACTACCTACAAAAATAACTTGTTTGCATTAATGTATAAATTTATAAAGTTATTTACGAATCAGTATTTATAATTATTATTAATATTTATATAAAAACAAAAAAAAATAGTCGATTTTTTTTAATTTCTATTTAATTTTATTTTTTGACGCATTTTAATGTTTTTCAATTTATCGATTATTAATTATTAATATGTAATGATTTTTCTTCTTTATTATTTTTTTTTTTTTTTGTTGCAATACCTATACATTATACAAACCTTATGTTTATTTAAATGCTGTGATTAACTTTTAGCAAAAAAAAAAACAAAAACATTATTTCATAAATTATATTAGGTAATTGATTTAAGTTTATTTTGATTTGATATATCATATTCATTGAAATAATTTTTATTTTTATAATAATTAATTTTAATGATATATAAACGCTAAATTGTGTATTACAATAATAATACAAAATTAATTAATATAAACAACATTTATACATACATTTTCCCCATTTGTCAGTAACAAACAACAAAACAAAATGTTTGATTGTGATCGTAAATAGATGGCGGCGATCTTTAAAAAAAGTTTGTTTCACATTTAACATTTCGTCACCTTATTATTAAACAAGATTTGTACAGTCCATTTTCAACGTTTTTGAGTTCCTACTTATTTTTAGGTATGCTAAACACAATCGATACTATCGAGTACGTTTTTTGATATATAGAGGATTCTAAATACAATAAAATAAAAAATAATTGGTAGAACAAAGTTGAGTTACCTTATTGGTGCTTCCCAGGTTTATCAGTTTAGTCAAACAGTCCCATACAAGCTTGGATTGGACCGTACAGGAGTCCAGGGCTTTGAGCGCTGCCTGGCTATCTGATAATATATATATTCTTTTGTTCTGGTAGTGTCTATCCAGGTTTTCTTGAACGCATGTTTCAATGGCGATGATTTCCGATTGAAACACAGTTGGATTTTTACCTAAGGCTGACCAGGACCTTAGATTTGGCCCGTATACGCCTATACCAACACCGTTCTCGGTTTTTGAGCCGTCTGTATACCAGATAGGCTCGCCTCTTTCAAATTTAGGGCTGCCCATGTTTCCCTTTCAGTGAGGATGACTTTGAAGGGCTTTTTGAAATTGTATTTCGGTATTGTCCAGTCAGATACCATGCCGAAGACCTTTCGTTTAGAATTTCCAGATGTCCCTTAAAATGGTTCGGTAAAATGGATTTATTTCCGAACTTATCTTAAGTAACGATATACAACTTTATTCCATAAAAATATTAAAAACCGTTATTTTTGGTATTGTATAATATTAACCTTCAGTCCGTGTTGAGGTGCTGTGGTCACCTCTCCCATTGAAGCCTTTAATTTTCGTACCTTCGGTGAACCGAAGTGTATGTTGTTCAATAGTTCATTCGAAAGAGTATACTTCAAATATTATAAAACAAAGGAGAAATTGGAATTCGGTATGTGTATTCAGTAGTGTGCCCACTCCAAACACACAAAAAAAGCGAAAACCGTGTTGGAGGTGCCTAAGGCACCCCATATATTTTGTATGGAAAGAAGCAATTTTTACCGTTTTTTGGGTTTTTTCCACATTTATTTTTAAGAAAATAAAGGTGAAACGATTTAAAATACATTTTAACGTGTTCTCCATACTGTTTTCTACTGTAACATGTTGCCACATGTCTGTGAAATTTGATGACGCCAATAAAAAATGTTCGAAATATGTGTGGTTGCTGTTCATTCAAATTCAATAGTATTAATTAACAAATGAATTGAATTAATTAACAATTGAATTATTATTCAATATTTTTATTATTAAAATTTAACATTATTATTATTAAATATCAAATATAAAAGATAAAATTGAAATTTTACTTGCTTTCCCATACAAAATACATGGGGTGCCACTTGTACCATTTTTTAGCCAACATGAACTGAAGGTTAAGTAAATTATCTTTAGAACATTATTCTCAAAACATTTTTTTGAATAGGGTCGCATCGGTTACTTAAAATCTTATTCATTGATGAAAATTAAAGCACAAAGTTCCAAATCTCATTTTCGAAAAAAAAAATATATCTCAAAAACTACTGTTAACACTTATAAGTTCAGATAATTTTTTTATAATATTTTTAAATGTTTAATTTTGTTTTTTTTTTGTTCTTGTAAAATATTTTAACTCTACATAAATTGTATGAAAAGTTATAAGAGTATAAGAGTAACACGTCAAAAGCTGATTCTGAAAAACTATATTTTTTTCACATAGAAAACCTTGTTACAATAAGGCGACGATTTATGCATAGTCGATAAGTGCGCGTGCACAATGGTATCTGGGAAGAGAAATTTTTTTTCTTTGAAAAATGTTGGCACTTCATTATTTTCAAGTGTTGGTCATTTTTGGTTTGTACTCATCATTTCTATATACA
Organism: Platyura marginata; assembly: GCA_026745375.1. NCBI lineage: Eukaryota > Metazoa > Arthropoda > Insecta > Diptera > Keroplatidae > Platyura > Platyura marginata. Next base: position 28,579 of record JANSTT010002575.1, read on the forward strand.
GAGAAATTGCAAATGATTATTTAACAATAGCCTTACTATTAATATTCATATAAGAAAATGACACCCAAAAAGAAACAAAAAAATGTTTTACTCATTTCGCTCGCAATTCTGTTAATGGCCTTTATTTAACAGCGTCCAGTCAAACAATTTAAAAACTAAAAGTCAATTTTTTATGAACACGCCATTTATGAACAATCCATAATTACGGTAGAATACCAAAAACAGTGCTTAATTATTACGCTAAATATCTAAATCGACACTATAAACAAATGGCATCAAAAAAAGCTTGCATAGAACGATTCACGATCTCTACGATTGTTAACAATAAAATTTTGACGCAAGGATTTTACCTCTCTCTTGCGGGCTTTAGGGTAACTGATTCTGGATTTTTTATGGTGGGTCCGACAAAAATCGAGTAAAAAACAGTGAGAACATAAGAATCACATGTAGATAACACTAAAATAGGCAACATAGTACGTGTTAACGGGGATTTAGAGCTGCAGAGTGTTTATTCAACAGTTTGGTTCGGATTTGAATGTGCTAATTTCGAAAGTATCGATATCGATATCGAAAATGATTATTTTTAATTAATTCAAAAAAATTTGCTCTTTTCGAATCAATGATTTCACTTTTTTTAAAAAATATGAAATCATTATCGAACAACAATCCTACTTAAAACAATTACACCACACTCTCACCTACAGTTTTCAAGTAATAGGTAACTCTGAAATGGTGTTATACAAAAGTCACCTGTACTGTTTCAGATCTCAATTATCTACATAGCTTTTAAAAATAACCGATCCATAAACAATCATCCCCTACATAAATAAATTAAAATTTAAACCGTGCGAAATATTTTTAACACGTTGTGCCCACGGGTGGTTTATACAGTAAAAAATTGTACGCACTGTCCATGTCCATATATGTATGCATATACGAAGAGTGCTTGCAATTCACTGGCCAGGGATTGTATATGTTAGTGTGATCCAGATCGAATGGACTGACGTGTCCACCGGTGGTACACGAACATTATTATGTTCAGCGTCGCATGATCACTCGTGGTACATAGTTCTCTAAAACGTAGAAGAAAAAAACATAAAACCTCACAATCACTAAATAGCAAGATCAATATTCATCCTACAAAACAATCAACCCCTCCTCCAAAACTTTAATATGGCGCTGAACACATTTTTGAACTAAATGTTACTGACAAATCATATATCACAACTAAAGTATTAATCTCTTTTAAAATAATATAAATAATTATTATATAACATTAAAAAATGCATTATAAAAGCGAAAAAATCGTCATCTCTTAAATAAATAAATAAAAATATATTTTCTCACATTTCTTTCCATTTAATTGTGACCGTATCTTTATAATATCTTACATACTAATTAATACTAAACTAAAATATCTTATTTAATAATTATATTTATATTTAGAAGAAAAGAAAAAGAAAAAAAAAACAAACAACAACAAAAAAAATCATATATATTTTGCTGTCGTAAGAATTATGGAACAATTAAACGAAAGAGACACAAACACGTAAAAGAAGAGAATAAAACTGTAAATCATGTCAATCATACTAAGAATGGTAGGTACTAGCTGTGTATTTAATGAAATAATGTAAGCAAACAATACTTTTATACAAAATGTAACGGAAAAAAATTTGCATATTAAAAACAACTTTCTTAAAGAAAATAAAAGAACTATTTTTAATATTTAATGTCAAGTTCTAATTCAAAAGAAAAAAACCGCTAGTAAAAAAAGGATTCTGTCAATAGTTAATAAAATCTTTTTCGTATCTTCTGGAGACCGATGGACCGGTTCGTCTTCCAGATGTCTGATGAATTTTTGCACATTGCGTCCAATTTCTTACGCCCAATTTTTGTAGCCGATTAACACTGCGTAGGATGGTCTAGCTATGTATATCTGCATACACCAAGGGAACCTCTGGAGGACAAAACACCCAGAAGATAAACTGTATGGAGATGCCCAGGAATAATGAAAATTAAACAATGTCAATCAAAATCAATCAATGTAAAATAAATCCAAACGAAAATTTTCTAATAAATAGTAGAAAATTCGTCTTTTGTTTTGAATGAATTTTAGCTAAAAATTAACAAAAATCATCAATGCGTTATGGGAAACATTTCAGATAAAGATCTACAAGATGCATCATTATCGGAAAACTGATGACGTCATTAGAACGATCGTCCTTAAAAACCCCTAAACACCAATTTTCATGAAAATATCTCGATAAATAAGAATTTGCGGAAAACCGATTCTAAAACGGTACACGTAGCGCCATCTCTAAGTTGAATTATCTGCTACCACTTATAAACTCCTGATACTTTCTGCTATTTTTTGGAATTAGATATTTGCTTTTGTCATTTTTGTGGAGCGTCGTTTAGCAAAAAAAAATTATTTGTCCACCTTTAAACTCGTACCTATAGCAGGTACTAGAAACAACAACAAGAATCATCAGTAGAAAGGTGTCAATTAAAAAGATCTACAAGAAAATCCTTTAATAATAATTAATAAGATACACAGGAACACAGGGTGTGTTGATGAAAAAGAAACATAAAAAAAAATCCTCGTGAATAATTGTTGAAAATGTAAATATGAGAAAAAATCTTTATAAAGAAGGATAAATTAAATCCTGCGAGCTTAACATAAAATTAATTCTTTATATTGACCAAAAATCAAATATCTTTATTGAGTGAAATAGCTCAGGTGGTTAAGGGATGGTGTTGAAAAATGAAAACAAAATGTTGCCAAATGTTCATGTGTTCGATTCCCATCGTGGTCACTTTTTAATTTGAAAAAAATATTTCTACCTCTACTATATAATGTGTGGTTTTAAAAAGAAGCCCGTTGTTATTTACACACAAGAGGATAGGAAAAAAATTACTTTTTGCATCTTGTTTTTGAGGTCCCCACCACCAAGAGGTTAACACAGTGATTTTTTTTCCGATGTGCTCCGATCGAGCTGAAAATTTTAGAGATTGTAGAGCACGGCTAAAAAATTACAGCCAGGTGATCCATTGGTCCGTTGGGCCTATGGGCCGCCTGTTATTCAAGGTGAAACACGCTAAAAAGCACCCTTTTAAAATAGCCCTAAGAGCTAGCAAACATTTATAATACATTTTTAATTAGATTTTTATTAAACTTACATCTATTCTCTATAGTTCTGCATCAACGGAAATTTTCCAGCTCTGCTGGTTTTCCCGTGGGGAATTTCCCACGAATACCTTACATGAAAATATGCCGTGCAAGGGTATTTTCAGCGATTTATTAGAAATTGAAGAAGCGAGATTTTTTCAAATTTTTTTTTCCTAGACTATAGCTACTATAGTCTAGTTTCATATTATAGAAAAACCTATTGATAAATATCTTGGGAAATTAGAGGTTTTTTTCATTATCATCGGAAAAAAAAATCTCAATTTCAATAGGGGTTTTCTCGGAAAATTTACTCTATCGGAAAATTTTACTAATTTTTTAGTAGAAGCTGAATCCTTTCTCTTTAATTTGACACCAAACTTTTCGATCTAGGTCGAACAGTTTTGTCATAATATGGCCCTAAAGTTACCTCTACCGAAAATTTACTTTTACTCCTAACTCCGCCATTTTGGGAAAAAAAGAATGCCACTGAAGACTTTTTTGCTTAGAATTATGGCCTCTATAACATATTTAAAAGCCATTCAACTGCGAGCCAAACTACAAAAAAATCCACTTTTCAGAAAAAAATATCCGCCCAAGTTCTATTTCCGTTAATAATGAAAAAATCAATATGCGGTTTTTTGCAATTAATTAAGTATCTATTTAGAAGACTTTTCGCGTTGAAAAATCAGGAAAATTTTTGACTAATTTTTTAAAATTATAATTATAAAAATATTGGTATTTTTCACATTTTATCGATAAAAATAATCCGCTTTTACTACTAATGTACAAAAAACAATTCCTACTTCACTAAAAAAAGTAATTTAATATACAAAATAAACTTAAATACATTTCGTATAGCAAATTATGAACCAGCAATACGTACAAAAATCGACAAAATTTTTTTAATTAATTTTTTATCGAATGAGTATAGCACAGTTGATTAGAACGTCGCTTTTAACAGCAGAGGTCTTCGGATTGAATCCTAACGGAATTTTTTTTCTTCTTTCTTCTTACCGTTATTGCACTGCAATCAATTTTATGTCATTTCTAGGGTTTTTAATCATTTGTATTCAATTTACTCTTTATACAAACAAAATAGACAAATACAAAGTTGTAAATAATACAAGTATTCATACGGGTATATTATAATCGGCGTAGCCAA
>JANSTT010002586.1:0-32884 GCA_026745375.1 Platyura marginata
ATATGGTATATAAATATGGTATAAGTTACCCTTCTTCTAAAATACATAATGTCGTGATGTCAGCTAATATACGCATAATGATTTTGAAAAATCTATAAAATAATGTTTTCCAAAAATAACTAAACAAAAGGTTCGTATTATAGAGTAAGTATAGGAGGTAGTACATACACATATACTTATAGTAGAATGGTATAAAATATTTTCATATTTCAAAAACCTTTTCCCACATCTTAATTTGCCATAAGGAGTACAATATGTGGCTGTTTATTTGCCTGAGAAGGGTAGTTTAATTATATGAAAATGCCAAATGTATATAATACAAAACCGAAACTCTATTGTTGTTGGAGGATATCTTATTGTAATTTTATGGTGAATGCCGAACGGTGAATATAGTCAAGGAACCGTCTCTATCCTCCAAACACGACTAATTTAAATATATTTGGCTGTGTATCCCGCTATATACCTGTGTTGTAGTAGGTATGCATGAAAACACGCAATCCACTAATAGAAAGTTTTCCATTGCTAATAAGATTCATACATTATACATTTTCGTATTATTGCGGATGAGGTTGTATCTGTATATGTATAGAGGTGGTAAGAAAATGTAAGATTACATATATCGATGATAATATTTTGATTTTTAAATTTGCTTAATAGGAATTGTACAACGAAATGATAGATCTAGCGCCAAATGCACAAAATGATGATCTTAAGAAAATTGCATCTTTTTGTTGTGCTGTACTCTCATCAGAAGTTCCAATGCCAGATTTTCCGGCAGACAATGTTCGATACATTGCTCAAATAATGGAAAACAATGTAGATATGCCAGTACATAACGCTATATATCGCCTCTATCCGTATAAATTATTTTTGCCAAAAGATGGTGTTCAAGGTGTTTTAACATTATTGAATTCGTTGAACATTCCAATTCCTCCTTTAGAAACTAATCAGAATATTGTTGGCATGAAGACAGTGGATGAGTATAATTGTGTTGGTAAGTTAAATGTTTTTTTTTTGGAGAATTATATTTTTTTTAAATTTAAATTTTATTTATGTAATTATGATTTTAGTGAATATGAAAATTGCTGGCAAAACAGTATCAGTGACGGTGCCCAATGGAAGTGATACCACTGGTACTAGGAATTGTAAGCAATATGTTGATACTGAGTATCAAAATCGAATATTAACGGAACTTGTACAAAGTTATGCTGTTGGCGATTTATGTTTAATTGGTAAATACACACATCACCCGAATCTTCATTAGAATTTAATAATTTTTCTACAAGTCTACTACGACCCTCTATCTCTATACAATTTAAAGAAGACCTCTTTAGGACAGAATCAGCGTAGACATGTAGAAAATTTATTTAATTTAAATTGCCACTAAAAAATATCTAAGATTTTTCTATAAACAGGTCCAAAGGGAAGTGGAAAATCTATGTTAATCGCGAAATTGGCAGATTTACTAAATCAAATTGTTGAACCAATGGTATTGTATCAAGATATGACAGCCAGAGATTTTGTACAACAGAGAACAACCAATATTAGGGGGGATACTGTGTGGCGAGACTCTTCACTTGTTCGTGCTGCTAAAAATGGTCATATAGTTGTTCTAGATGGCATTCATCGTATTCACAATAGTACAATTTCTGTTTTGCATAGGTATTTATCAAGTTTTTTGTCCAATTGGCATCTGTAAATCTAATTTTAGATTAGTACACGATCGAGAATTACAATTATATGATGGAACACGGTTTCTACGACATGACAAATTTGATGCACTTCTAATTGGTGGATTGACGATAGATGATCTAAAGACAAAAGGAATACGTAGAATTCATCCGTCTTTTAGAATAATAGCACTCGCAGAGCCACCAATAGGTATGCTACACAAAGACTGTTTTAAATAATTAATATAATTAATAATATATTTTAGTTAATTCAGGATCAAATTGGCTCACACCAGAAATATTAAGTCTTTTTTTGTTTCACGAAGTAAGACACATGAACAAATCTGAAGAATTCAAAATCATAAATGAGCTGGTGGGATCATTTAAATTATTACTCTAAGTTATTCAGCAATTATTAGAATTTTCTTGTTATTTCAGTACGGAACGGTCCATTCAGATATAAAAAAATTAATAAATTTAGGAAACTTGTTACGTGAATCAACAGATCCGATTTTAAAAAATTTAGCATCAACTTTAACTACTAGACAAATTTTAAGAGTAGCTCATAGAATGTCCGTATATCCACCGGAAGAGGTATTCATCTATTCATAAGGAAGAATCGTTAAAAATAAATTTTTTCAGGATCATTCATCGATTTACAATACAATTCAGCGCATATTTCTATCAAAATTTCTACCATCATTACCAAGAGCTGCCTTAGAGAATGCTGTTCAAAATGTTGATATTTATCCGCCAACAAAAGTTCAAACAAAACCAGCACAAATTTCTGTTAATAAAAATAGCCTAAAAATTGGCAAAACAGTTACCCCTCTTTATAATACAGATGCAGTTACAAAAGTCCCAGACATTGTATTTTACAATGTGCCTCAACATGTTCAACTGTTGGAATATCTGCTACAGGTTAGACAAGTCAATTCTTCATTTTAATCCAACTAACTTTTCGTTTCAAAAAGGATTTACTGATTGGTAATAACATTCTGTTAATTGGAAACCAAGGTGTTGGAAAAAATAAAATTGCCGATAGATTGATGCAACTAATGAACCGACCAAGAGAGTATATTCAATTGCATAGAGACACAACAGTTCAAACACTAACATTGCAGCCAACAATTCGTGATGGTTTGGTGATTTATGAAGATTCACCTTTGCTGAAAGTAAAGTCGATTTCCTATATGTTTCTTATAAAAATACAAATCAAATTTTTTGTAGGCTGTCAAATATGGTCATATATTAATAGTTGATGAAGCCGATAAAGCGCCTACACATGTAACTTGTATACTAAAAACCCTTGTCGAAAATGGTGAAATGATATTATCGGATGGCAGAAAAATTCTTCCTTTTGGTTCAAAACCAAGAAATAATACTGATTTCATAGTTACGCATCCCGATTTTCAAATGGTGGTTTTAGCAAACAGACCAGGATTTCCATTCCTAGGAAACGATTTCTTTGCTGCGCTAGGTGATTTGTTCAGTTGTCATGCAGTCGATAATCCATCTACCGATTCAGAAATTTATCTTCTTCAACAATATGGACCGAATATAGAGAAAGAATTGCTGGCAAAATTTGTTAGTGCTTTTGCGGAACTAAGACTAATGGCGGACAGTGGTCAGCTTAGTTATCCATATTCTACACGAGAAGTTGTAAATATTGTGAAACACTTACAACAATTTCCCGAAGAAAATCTGTCTGAATTGATAGGGAATGTTTTAGATTTTGATAGATACTCACCAGAATCTTTGGAACAAGTTACCGATGTATTACGAAAGCATGGTATCGCTATTGAGTCGTATGCAAAAAATGAATTATCGTTGCTGAGAAAGAAAAGAGAAATTCAGTTGACAGTCGAAAGTAAAAGTGGAAAATCAGTTTCGGCACCTAAGCATGGTAAAGAAGATCCAGATAATAAACCCCATGAAGGAGGAAATACATGGGCTGGTGGAACAGGTGGTCGTGATACGGCAGGTCTTGGTGGAAAAGGTGGTCCATATAGATTAGATAAAGGGCATAAAGTCCATCAATTGTCCGATGATGAAAAAAATGATATTCCTGATCATGTAATAGAGGCAGCAAAAGCAATGAACAGAAAAGCGTTTGAGGAAAAGTTAAAAGATATAAAAATGTCAAAATATGATCATAGTGTATATGAACAATATCGAGTTCCAGTTAGTAAGCAAATACAGCAGCTGAGAATAGTTTTAAATTCTTTACAAGCAAAAACCAAAGAACGCCATTGGCTTAAACATCAAACTGCAGGTGAATTGGATGATAATAAATTAATTGAAGGAATAACTGGTGAAAAAAATATATATCGACAACGTACCGAACAGGATCCCGAACCAGGGCAGCCACAAGAAAAACCAAAGAGGCTGAAATTAGTAGTTGACGTTTCCGGTTCGATGTATCGGTAAGGCCATCATTATATTTGCGATTACGATATTTACATTTTTTACATTATAAACAGCTTTAATGGTTATGACTTTCGATTAGAACGAGAATTGGAATTGGTTGTAATGGTTATGGAAGCATTTCAAGGATTTGAATCGCGTGTTCAATATGATATTGTCGGACATAGTGGCGATACGCATCAAATTCAGTTTGTTAGTCACAAAAATCCACCAGAAAATGATAAAATGCGCTTAGAAACAATACAGGTAATTATCTTTTGTTTGTTCGTTCCTTCTCTTTTTTTTATTATAGCAACTTTTTCCAGATGATGCATGCACATTCTCAATTCTGTTGGACAGGCGATCATACATTGGCGGCAACAAAACATGCCGTTGATTCAATTTCCAAAGAAGATTGTGACGAAGCTATCGTTGTTGTTATAAGCGATGCTAATTTATCGCGATATGGAATTGCACCGCAAAAATTAGCCGAAGCTTTAGTTGGTCAAGAGCCTAAAGTTCAAGCATATGCAATATTCATAGGAAGCTTGGACAATGAAGCTCACATGTACGTTCAATTGATTTTTTTTATCTAGATTTAAATGTATTTTAATATGTCTACATATTTGTTATAGGATTACAAAAATGATGCCTGCTGGAAGATCTTTTGTCTGTATGGACCTGAAAGACCTTCCACAAATATTGAGTCACATTTTTGCTTCTTCTGTGCTGTATTAATAATGTGATTGAATCATAATATATTTTTTAGTATAATTCAATATGTATTTCATCCTTCTCCTCTGCAATTTGAACATAAATCCAAATAATTAAATAAATTTCCAAAAGGAGTAGTAAATAAATACCACCTTTTCCTCCGTAATTCCATAAATAAACTGGAATACAATAATTTTAGTTTCAGAAAGCTCACAAAGAATTTTAAACGAGAGCTTTACTATATTTGGTTGGTATTATTTTTCCCAAAACAATTTCCGACAAAATGAAAAATGTTATTGATTGGATTCTGTCCATACGAACATGAAATATTTAAAATTCAATGGTCATGCACGGAATTATATTTCCTTGACCTAGGCAATAACAAAATAAAATTTAAAATTTAAATGAGAAAATCGAAAGTGATTAGCTTTTTAAAGGTTATTGCTCCGTTTCGTTTAAGTTTAAATAACAAAATATAACCCAAAGTAACCTTTCGATGAATTGATGTGATAATATTATATGGTTGGTATCCATGTACATATTGTATGTACTGAGAAGTTAGAAATTACCATATAGATTGATCTCTCTTTTAATGACTATTTTGTTAATGCCTGTGCCTACTAAAAAAATCATTACTTAAGGCGTTTATAATGAAATTCAGAATTTGTTCCCATTTTAGGGTAGCCCAAACTAAATTACTTATGTATGTAGCACACGAATAGTAAGTAGAGGGTTAATAAACCTGCAAAAAAATATTCTTTCCTTCAATAGCCAGGGTTTGTTTGTAATGTTGTTTCTATGCCAACAATATCGACAAAAGACATACCAAGCGCAAACACCCCCAAAAAATTCAGTCAATAAAGTCGTGAAAGTTGCACTATGCAAAGGTATTCTTAGTTAGCTGTTTAAGCATTCCTGTAAGGGAATCTGGATGTAAGGAATTGAGTAAATAAATTACTAAAAGTGTTTGAACATGATTTTTCCTATTGGTCGAGATCTATCATTGGTAGAACAGAAAAAATTGCAATGGGCAAAAGAAAAAGGTTTGAGATATTATGAAATCTAAATTTAACATTTTATGCTAAATAATTATAATTAATTATAGAAGAAATTTCCAAGTTAAACGCTTTGTTTTCGGCGTCGACAACTAAGCGAGTTGAACGAACTTCCATACGGTGATTTAACTTAAAACTTATTTACATTTTGATTTTTAATTAAATTTTTAACAATTTTTTTATTTTTTTTAGAACATACTATTCCAACGTGGATTTATCACAAAATTCACGTCGCGATCAATCATCAAGAAACGAAAATTCCTATTATCACAGTAGGGATAACAGTTATAATCGAAAAAATGACAAAAATGGATTCTATGAAGAGGTTATTCAAAGAATCCGCAGTCCAAGCCTTCCACCAATCGGTCGTCAAGTAATGTAAGTAAAAAATTTGTTTATTTCAATAGAAATTTAGTAAGTAAAGTTGTATAGAATTTAAAAGTGCTTTAAAGTTTCTCCACCTTCAACGAAAACTTTTATTATTGATCTAAAAATAATATTTACCTAGAGACAGTAATGTATTATGTATGGAGTACGTTGAACTTTTAAGTATTTTTTTAAAGTTTAGATAAAATCTATACATACGCAAATTTTTGGGTTTTAGAAATGATGAATCAAAACAGTTTATTTGCACGGAAGATGATACATCTGGCTACTTAAGTGACTTATGTAACAATCATATTAGTAGTCCTGAACTATGGCAAAGTAGAAATCGAAATCGTCCAAAAATGAGATTACCTCCTGAATTACGTAACCAAAAAGATTCGTCGACAGATTTTAAACGAACTCACCACTACAAAGATCGTTCAGGTATAATATTAAAAAATTATTAATTTGTTGGTAGATTTATTTTAAATATTAAATCCACAGAAGGATCGGTATCAAGATATTCTCATGGCGTACTACGCAATATGTCACCGGATACAACAGACATAGAACACGATACGGATTTTAGTATTGCAAAGTAAATAAAATTCATTAGATTTGTCGAATTTTCAATTCTAAACTGTTGTTGATATAGTTATGGGACGCCATCTTCCAGTTCATCCGAAAGAAGTCGTGATGTGTCGTTGCATTCATCATCATATGGAGAGAAAAACTTTAAAAAATTGGGTGATGAACGTGCAAAATGGGGAGATAGAGGTGTTACGATTGGTCATTTCTATGATCCTATTGGTAAGGAGACATCAAGTAATGGTCCAGTTTGGTTAGAAAAAGGATTAAATGAAACCAGAGACAGTGAAGACGAATCAATAGCGTAAATTAGACTATAATCTTGCTAATTATGTATGTAAACGGCAACGATTTTTGTTTTCAGATCTTACTCTTTTATAAGAGGACAAAATGCACCAATTGATCCAAATATTCTTGCTGAAAGAGCTTCAAAAAGATTAAAGGCATTAGAATTTCAAACAGCCATTAAAAAGCAATTAGAAGAACGGGAGACATTTCGTAAACGGGAATTAGAACATAAAATGCATGAAGAAAGATTACAAGAGGAAATATTCATAAAACAAATGGAAATTGATAGAGAACGAATTGAACGAGAACAGAAAAAGCATCAAGAAAAAATTGAGAAAGAAAAAAGGAAAGAAGAAATAATGCGTTTAGCATTGGAACGAGCAGCTGAAGAAGCAAAATATGAGAAAGAAAGAAGAAAGCACCAAAAAGGTCTAACGACGATAAATAATGAAGGGAACAGTAACGAAAATGAATCAATTGCTGTAGAAAATGCAGAAATTCATCAAAATACATATCAGAAAAAAAATATCAAAAATGAAACCACGACAGATTCGCCTCCTTTGAATAGTGACAATGATGAAAAGTGTTCCATAAATAATGAAGATGAAAGTATTTTGATTGGTACGCCAATAAGATTTAAAAAAAAGAATTTGACGAAAATAAAAAAGACACCTGAACAATTGGAACCGAAACCAAATTTAACGCCAGATATCGACGGAATTACACTGGTTCTACAGAACATACAGCCAATTGTTCCCGCATCATTGTCTAACAATATTGTTGGACTAAATAACCTACAATTTGCCGTTATGTTGGCTCATCAGCTAAAACATTATACTCCCCTTGATTTAAATATACCTGCTTCGTCTGTCGATTTGAAAAGTGTGCCTTCTAGTGGCCGAAAAACTCCATTACAGATACAAACAAAATCAATCAGTACTCAAGCAGAAGATACTTCATTATCTATTGATATACTCGACATTGACAATAGTAGCGTACTATCTAATAAGGCTGAAGAGAAGCTTTTGAAAAGTCCAATTGTTGGAATAGTTGAACCGTCTCCTAAAAAACAAAAAAATGTAGGCGAAAACAATGACACAATTACTTGTTGTTTTGTTTGTGGTAAAAAGGAGCAAGATAAGATGGATTATTTTAAGGAAGCCACCGATAATCTTGTGGTTAATGACCAAAAACTACCGGGGAAATTACCTCATGACAGAACTTTTACAAAGATAACCACCACTCATCCACCAGAAAATGTTATAGATAAACAGGATGTAACTACCCAAGTTGAATTACAATCGAAGTATACAGTCGAGGTAGCTACACAAACTGAGGATATACAAAATTGTGAAACCTGCCGTTGTCATCATCATCACCATCACCATCATTTATATGTAAATGAAATATCTGATTCAAATGATGCTCATAGCGAAGATGAAAATTCAGTTCATAATAAAGAAACGAAAAAGAAAATGTCATCTACGACGACTACCACAACAACAATAACTGTTCAAACAAAGTCAAAGGATCGACGAAAAATTGAGGAACGACCCAAATGGGGTGTTAATAAACCAATGACACAATATGTTAAAGCAAGTGAACGTGATCCATTTTACTTACGAAATAAAAGAAAGAAAAACATAAAATTATCGGACAATATTGAGGAATGTACAATTTCAAATGGTTTGGACAATTCAACTTTGGGTATTGATTCTATTGGCAAATGTTCAAAACGTAAACTGTCACGAAATGTTTGTACAGAAATTCTTCCTATTAAGACTGATGTAAATGGCAAAATATATCTTAACTTTCGAGATGCTAGCATCATAATGTCTGAAGATGAAATTAAACTGAATGGATGTCGCAAAATTGATCGAATAATAAATAGACGAAAAACAACAGATGACATTGGTCATAGATTAAATCGAAAGCAAAATCATTTGCAACATTTGAGCTGTCATTCATCATTGAAGAACATTAAATCTACTAGATGCAGCGCTGACGTAGATGTAGAATCTTATTAAATTATGCAGAAGCTTTAATTACACTGAACGTTACAGTTAAATACTCAAATATGTAGGTATGTAGAGAGCATGATTAATTATTTTATAGAGAATTCCTAATGTATCATTTTGAAGTAGTTTATTGTGGAATTTATCCAATTGAAATATTTTAAAACTAAACTTTTTCGAATCTTCTATCATTTTGCGCTCGGTGTAGTTATAACTTCATTAATGTGGTATTAAAACATAAAATTAAACTAATTTCATCAACTAATAATCATCGACATGTTTTTTGCTCATCCTTCCTGCAGCTGGATTGAACTAAAATGAATTAAACTTTTTCCAGCAGAATGAACAAAAAGAAATTCTTATTAGAAATCAAAATGGCTTTTTTAAATGAATTTTTAGTTTATTTCTAGTTAGAATGTTGCTTGCACTACATTTACGATTTATGTTACTATCGATATTTGCATAATTTTTCGTTCTGTTCACATGTCCGCAACATGTACGCATATAAGTTTATGTTTATTCATTGATTAATTAGAGTGCAAGCGCAATTTCGGTATAAACATAAACGACAATCCATGAATTTTCTATGTCAACGAATTTTGTATATATTTTATGGTATATAAGACAACCAAAACCCAACGACCCGTTCGACTTTATGCGGTCAATGACCGTCACTTAAAGAAAAGCTAAAACCAACGGAAGAAAATGCTGCTTTTACGCACTCAAACTATAAACAAGCAAATTGGAATAGGGTAAGACTTGTACGTGCGTTGTTTTCTTGATATTTTATTCATGAGTATACAGCTTTATTACAGTCATATTGATGAAGGTTTGTGTTTCCATTTTCCGAAGAAAATGTACCACACAGACAAAATCGTTGTTTTGTCATTAGACGTCTGAATATTTTGAACGCCTTTAAGGCATTTTGATAACAATGTTGGATATTTTAAAATACCAGATTTTCTTTCTTCAAATATACTCATATATAGTGAGTGTGCTATAACTATTAGTATTGTAGATACTTTTTTCCAGTTAGTTTTATTATTGTGATACTCGTATGTTCGTCTTTATATAGAATGGAGAGAACGAGAGATATGTACATAAGTACGTTACTACATACCAACAGTCAGTAATCGAAGTACGATGTCTTTTCTATCTATCTATCTATATATATACTATTTGTATTTATGTATTATAGACAATATGAGGGAGGAGGTGGTATAGTTTGTTCGATATAGATAGAAGCACAAAAATGTTGTGGTTTACATAACGAATCTGAAATATATATTATCTATATATATATATATATCTATATATATATATATTTATATACCTACATAAGATGTCTTTGTCGAGGAACGAATAGACTGAATGTCTCCTGATTGAAAAGCTGTGTCTTGTAGTTTTGTATAGTATCTATAGTTGAACGTTATTGGTTTCGTGTAGAAGACATTTACCTATATTTATTTTACAAAAGGATTTGTAAGAAAGAACTTTATTTGCACAAGAAAAAAACAATCAAATATACATACATACTTTACCTAAGTACTTTAAGACATTTTTATGTTTTCTTTGAAATGTACCTACAACAACAAAAAATTGTATATCTATTCGGATGGTAAGTGGGTACCGAACCATTCAGTCTGAATCAAGAAAAAGTTTTTGAGATGGTGTTCGGCCTTGATTCTGTTCGGCTTGAACAATTTTTACAGGCGAAATTTTGTCCGGAGGGACTTCATCGTATAGAATCATATTATGATATTTACCTACTTCCTTTTTGATGATATAAAATAAAGTAACTCCTTATTATACACATTTTAGGTAGGTACGATGTACCCGACGATAGTTGAGCACCAGGTTACAGGTATAATTTTCTATACTAAATATACTCATGCAGAATACTGAAATAGCCCATATAAAAGAAAGGGTATACTTCAACAAAGCAGAGTAACACACAAAGCTTCAAGTCTCTAGTGATGAATAATTTGTTACGATGTCCTCTGAGGATTTACCTACAACATAAATGGACTCTGCATTGAGAAATGTTTAGTTTAATTATTCAACTTCAACTATGCGATACAAGTTACTATGGTTAGTCCTGTATAGAAGTACGGAGCATTTTGCATACTGTTGGATAGATTTTGTAGTATTTTGTACATATTATAATACCATTGGCGCCGGCATAATGTATACATATGTAGATGCGCCAGTAGAATATTAATTAAATGTCTTATTTTGACGGCATACACGATACTGCAATTATCAAATAGTTATACGAGTATGGCAACATTTTATCTAACGAATTGCTATAATTAATCAGTAAAAATGTTAAGTCATTGACAATTGAATATGTAATGCCCGTATAAAATAGAAATAGATGTCATAAGATTTCATATGAATTTATTTTAGCGTCATAACGATAGTGTTTGTATTTATATTGTTCTTATTAAGTAGGTATTTCTACAATTTATAAACATTAAACACATATAGGAACGAATTCTGCTAACATGTAACGGAAGGAGTGGCCTCTGTATATACAAATACTTTAAATCTCAAAAATGTTATGAAGCTTTAGATATTGAACATATTCACACCAAAAAATCTACATAATATTGATCTGAATTGTATAATACCGAATAGTTTTTTTTTTCTTTCGTCATTATGATAAAAAAAAAATCGATTGATGCCACTCTCAAAGTCAGAATCTATGCTTCGTATGAATACAATTTTATTTCCTCCATTTTATATTGAATTTCACACACCCTTTTTCAAATACGAAAAGTCTTCCATAAAATTTTATAAATTTTAGTTTTATTTAAATTTATTCAATAAATCTGAAAGAGAGATTACAAAATAACTTAGATTGTATAAAGCCCATAATATGTACAAGTACACGCTCAATGTTCTTCACATGAATGTATTTAAATCTATGTGCTTTATATCACATTATATACATCCCATATGTATATAAGCAGGAGTAAATGGTATCCATATATATGTATATATATATATATATAGTATTCCACATACATACATATGTGCTGTATCTATACATTGCCATTAAAACTGATTCCATCCGATCATAGAAAATCAAGCAATTTAAATTTTCCCTTATCTCTTGTCAAAACCTATGAAAGAGCGCTGTGAATAATGATATGGTTCGGCCGGAATGTCATTTATATGCCGTTCAAATGGCTTTTGACACGATAAAAGGGAAGGAATCAGGGGTGTGATAAAATTTGCCTCTCAATTTTCTTTTTTATATTATTGTAGATAACATATAATATGAGGTTTTTTTTTTTTTTTAGATTTTCATTCGACTTTTGTTCGACAGTTTTATATTGAAGTGTATTGTTTTGTGTGGGACTGTGGAACTCGACAAAAAAAATGCAATTGGGTCCTGTTGAATATATATCTATATACATATATCGATTGTGGCGAAAACAATAATAAATATCAATTGGTTTGATACATACATATGTACTGTACTGTACTGTATGTATATTTATTCATATTGGATGCAGATATATTATTTTAGATAAAGTGTCTGGTACAATTGGATATTGAACAAGGGACAGTGCGATTGCGTTAATCTTATAAATAAAAACCAATACAATTTTGATTTCGAAATTTCGATAATTTCTTTATAAATTTTTTGATCCATATAATGACACTTTTACATTTTGGTTTCATTTGCGTCAATTAGGTTCACATTTTGACTAGAAAAAGCTCTTAGCTAAAGCTTTTGGGTGTAAAGTAAAAATCAGATTTTTTGAAGATTGCCAATAGTAATACTACTGTTAACAATGGTTTTATTTTCACAAAATAGTTGCTAGATTACCTAGTGCTAGTAGTAGGTAGTAGTAATAGGTATGTACCTATATAAAAATGTGTGATTGATGAATAATTTTTGTTTCATAACTACCAAAAATATTTTGTACATCCAGTTACAATTATGACTACAACTGCTTTAAAAGCAATTTTCACTTCTTTATAACAAATGGTGTTTGTTCATTAATATTTCACATTCTCACAATATGTACAGGCACCTTAGCTGTATGTATGTAGATATGGGTATTGGGTATGTTGTACATTCTATGTAAAATTTGTTTTTACTTTATCTAACACGCAACGGTAGGCCCCCTCAATATAATATTTTCATATTAATTATTGCGTAAAGTACAAATTTTTTGAACTTCCGGAAACAACACAATACACTATGCAGCCAATTTTTGGGAAGATTTTCCTATCTATATATATACATATACAGAACATTTTCCACAGTTCAAAAAGTTCGAATGCGATGCTTTTCGAAAGTCATTAATCACGCATTTCTTATTGTCACGTACAAAGGAAGCATAAAGTTAATTTTCCTCATCTTTTGTACTATATATATGGATAAGAAAGGGGATGATTTTCTTTAAAAGAAATTTCTCGTTTATAAGCAGATTAATGAGCAATAATACGAAGATTATGGCGGTGAAGGAGAGTAATGACGCTAGTTCAATCTGTTTTATCCATATGAGCAGTTTGAAATGTACATTGTTAAGGTATGTATATATGTACTTCAGTATTTGTTGTACATATACCTACATACATACATACATATATTTAGTAAATGGGAAGGAAAATCTGCAAATATCTATTTCTCAATCCATACATTCATATATACATATGTTTATATGGATGTATGAAGTTTAATCAAGCCATTCTATATGTATGTTTCTATGCCTATACATATGTACATTATATACAGAATTTTCTCATATACTTTTTCTGAAAATCCAATTTCATTTTACGATGCATGCATAACAAATACTCATGTGTAGCACTAAAATAAAACTTAGCACAATAAAGGTGAACTACTGAACTGGAGCAATTTTTAATAAGATTCGTTTCTGATTTTTCAATTTTAGGTATATAATACGGAATATATAGTATCTGTCTAAACTCAATTTAAATGCTATGTATAAACAAGCTGTTCAATCCTGTTTCTTTAACGACACTCCATTAGAAAGTAATTATTGTTCATCTCTATAACAAGATGAATAATTTGTCGTATAATTTTTCATATCACCCTTTCCGTTTATTACAAGAGAATATAAATTTGTAATAAGTTATTTTGTTATTTATAACCTGGATCGTATGTCCTTCTATAATACCAATACAAAAAATCCACCCCTAGCTCAAATACCGAACGTATAAATAATCCAAATGTGTTCCATTGAAATTTCCTATTCAAGTGAAACTCGATTGGGACATAATGTGAAAACGATGTATAATTGAACGGTTTCGTTATATCAATTTAACCAGAATTGAACGCACTTCTTTGTTCTCATAAAATATTAAACGTTAAAATATCTTAATTCAAAGTGATATTATTCTTATAAAAATATTGCCGGTAGCATTTATTTTTGATTAATTAACTACTATTGAAGTGAAAAGTGATACACGGACGAAAACTTCGAAAACCTATTAAAATGCATTTTCTTCGGAAAAAAAAATGTATGTACATAAGTACAGGTGATGTCGAAAATTGGTTCGACATTAAATACAATGTCGGGCATTTTATTTTTACTAAATTTGTAAAGTGTTATCAAAAGCTTGGATCAACTCCAGTAACTTAAAAATTGAAGTGGGTACATACATATATTCCATATTTCTATTTGTTTTATAATTTAGCTTTTACAATTTATATTGTTTTAGAATCAAAACAAAATAATCTTCATAAATACATAAGTGTTAACTATGTTACAAGAAATAGGTCTTTTACTTGACTGGTTTACAAGAAGGAAACTGTAAGCCGTTTAAAGTATTGTGACAAAATATATTTGTATACAACCTACCTACACGAATCGCATTACCAAAACCATTCCGTTATGTTGTTAATTCAAGCAAATGAGAAGTATGGTAAATGTGCTCATCGGTGCAATCAGTAAATATACAAAAATGATACAATCCCCTCCGAAAGACTTAATAATACAAAATAAAAACCGTTTTCCATCATCATTATTTTCAGTAGCTTAGATGTAATCCCAAGTTCCGGTGTGTACCATTTTTTTGCTGGTTGAATTTACCGAGTTTTTAGAAAAAGTAAAATTCTAGATGGGGCTTTATATGTCTTAAGCGGGGATTTACCGTTTCAAATTTGTAAGTAGTTCTGACATGCATATTGCAAACATGTGACGCTCATTTGTTTCAAATAAAAATCCTCACTTAGAGTATTTATTTACGGGTGACATTTAAAGAAAATGTATTTATTTAGAAATTGTGACATAATCACGTTTTTTTTTCTCCTGTTATTTGAACATGATTTGACATACGGTAATATAACATTTGATAGACAATATTTAGGGTAAAGTCAGTTGTTTCTAATGTAAAAGTACAATATATTCACTATTGAAATTGATTTTTAATGTGCCATTAATACACATCAAGTAGAGGACTAAATGAAATCCAAAGGATTATTTTAAATTATTATTTACATCCGGATATTTGCAATTTATGCGTAACATCTATGTATTACATACATATAGTTATAATACATATTTACTTTTTATATAACATTTTCGAAATTAAAATTTCCAGTCTCATTTTGGGCTTAGGTACGCCTATACGTATTAGTTCAATATTTACATCATATAGTATAGAGTTCTACCCTACCTATTTATATATATATATACAAGTATATGCTGACGTAGATTACCAGCAATATTGAAGCCTTTTTTTTTATTATAATAGAAGGCAAGAAAGAAACTTTTTCTTGCGTTGCACGCAATACATTAAATAAAGAAATAAAAGGTAACATCTGAAGAACAAAAAAATTTGATTGGGCTACAATGTAAAAAGGAAAAACAAAATCAATAAAATGAAACTATTGCAAATAAAGCGCCCAACTTTTTTGTTATGATCTTGAATACATACATACCAGAAATGAACAGAAATGTACTGTTTTGTTGTTCAGGGGTGAACTAAAATGGGAACATTTGCGATTATTGTTGGTTTGTGACAATATTAGCTTTCAATGAATGGCATCCTTTTAAAATTAACAAGCTTAAAGCTTTATATTTGATCTTTAAAATATCGCTTCTTATAGCTCTCTAAACTGCTTTATAATGTTCTTAATGGCTTTCGTAATTAGTAATTTGGGTCATTTTCTTTTATTGACTTTCATATATGAAGACAGAAGACAGAAAGAAAGAATACAAATAATTTGATGATTAACTGATGATAATTGATAAAAAACCAAAAATATATTCTATTGTGGAAAAAACTGAATTTATTCAAATTTTGTATACATAACATATTCCTTATTCTGTTTATGTTTATTTTTATTAGGATTCTATCTGAAGATGTTATTTTAAAAACGATATGCATAAAGAAAAATATACAATTTTTTGTTGGCTTTGTCATTATTGATGATATACCTATTCCTATATGTATATTTATTATATGTATATATACATACTTTATACCGAATATAACAGCCATTATATCTAAAAGCGATTTAATATATACATACCTAATCTCATCTTGACAGTTAGGTACGGTACGGTCCTGCTTGGGTATATAATGTTGTAATCTGAAATTGCTACCCATTTGACGTTTCCATTATATGTATACAAATAGGAGTTTGTATACGATAAGCAGAGATTTCACATGACTGGACTACAATGGAAATTTTCTGTAGGAAGGGTAAGTTTATTATGTCTATTTACCTGTTTTAAACTATATTGCAAGGTGTCATATGGTATTAGTTTAGTATTCCATGCATACCATCCTATTTAATGTAATCACACTGACAAGAATAGGAGCAAATTAGTTGCGCATTAAATTTGGAATAATGAACATCTAGTAAATACTCAGTCAGTGAAAGGGTGGTGGAAATAGATTACAATTTTCATTATGTTTCTCCTTCTATAGCATAAATTAAGGAATTATGTAAGATTACCTACTATTTAATTACTTTAATCTAAAAATATTGTTACATAATTTGTACAAGTACATTAAGTACATATGTATAAGAGCACAATCGTTATAAGCATAGGCGTCCTCTAAACTTTTTTGAAGGGTTAGGAACAAAATAATTGCTCAAAATGTGACAGGACTACCAAATATTCATATCTCGAAAACAGAACCCTACCCCAATAATTGTGTAATAATTCTTCTTACTTTAAATATATATCATTGGCATGATTCAATTATGGCATTTTAACCTACATTCCCCTACATTTATATATATACATATGTACATACTACAGATACACAATCACCATACCCACTTTTATATATGAACAAGTTTATATATTGCCACAGGGCACTCATTGCAGGTAGATAAAACCATAAAACACATTATTGGAATAATTTATGGGATAATTTTATGTTCAAAATATATTTTAAAATAATTTAGGGAAACCTCTTTTGAAGAGTAATATTGTAGTCATTCAAAAAAGTAAAGTTCAAACGAACTTTTATTGGATTAATTAATAAATTAATTAATTTAAATATTAATCGTATGTGGTTTATATAAATTTAACTGGATCATTAGTTACATATTTTGAAATATGGCATTTTTTACTGTACTTTATTTTTAAAACTTTAATGTTTGTCAAAAAGAATATATAAAATGTAAGCTTTTAAATTTGTAACTGGAAACAAAAGGCATCTCTAGTCTCCAGATTTTGAGTAAAATGTATACAATAATTTCAATGGCGAATAGTTAAATTATTCTCGGTTTTTGTTTTATTGCATAAGTAGAAGTTGTTAAAAGGAAAGATAGAAAAAAAAACTCTTTTGCGTTAATGTTTTTCTAGAAATAATTTCTTTTTATATCTACCTACATTATATCTTCTCATAAATTGTGACTTAATCTCCTTCAAACAATAAATTTTAAACAAATTACACAATTTACTTATGCGAATTTCTAAAGATATGGAATAATTCTCTTCACAACATAGTCCTAATTGATATTTTATTCTAACCGCATACATCTGTATTTGGGATTTCATCGTATTATATGCAAAATATATTTATCTTTCTACACCGTAACAAAATTACGTAACTAAAGTATATATTTGCAGATAGCAACGTATTGCAATTGTTATCTTTATTTTATTCCGAAATGTAATTTGCTTAAATTTAAAATTGGGGTGTTTTTTGCGTAATTAGATTATATCTGAATTATGCAATCGTTTAATTTCTAGTTGGTCTGTTGATCGTACTTTGTACATATAATAAATGCAATTTAACAATTTCTGGAGATAGTTAATTAAGTGAATCGACTTGAAAGTAGTACAGAATGGGAAAAATCTTGCGCGCAGAAAAGCAGTTTCACTATAAAATAGTCAAATTTTCGTTTTTTACAAAATGAAATGGATTTATTAATAATACTTAAATGATTAAAAAGGTACAATTTCACAGTTTTTTCTCAACACCCTGCTTATTATATGACATGTTATAGGAAACTTACTTTGTACAAACCAAACTTCTTTTCATTTATGTATATTCAACAATTAATAGAAAAAAATTAAATGAACTCTCAACCCTGACACATTATTAGATAAAGTTACCAATTATTTTCGCTGACACTGAAATTTCTATAGACGACTTCTAATTTATTAACAGAGATATAATTCTAAGTACGTACCACGATTTTATGGAAATTTATTGTTTCAAAAGCAAATACCAATATAATATGTATGGGAATAAATCTACAAAATAAAATATGCAAAGTGGAAAAATATGTACATTTGTTACATTTGTACATACATATAATACTTAATGTATATATGTATATATGTATAAGTAATATGTTTTGTATACATTTTGCTTGAGAATAAGGATATCTAAGGAATAGAGAATAGCCATCTTTGCTGTGTTGCAAAAATGTCAGCCAAATCCTTTTTCGAATGGTATGTAAATTTGAATGCAAGAGGGATCAAGTTACTTCAACAGAAGAAATATTTAAATTTTATTTTTGAACATTGGTGTCACACCCAAAGAAATTGCATTTTAAACATAACACATTACTTTTACATTATGGACTGGTACACAATTAAAAAAAAAAACAAGCTTTGCAGAGAAATGGTATAATTCGCGGTCCCCTCCCTATATTAAGGGCTGTTTTTGTATCGGCTCACATGTACATACATTAAGGAGTAAGAATATATGTATGTACATTAATGGTGGTATGTAAAAAAAAAAGATTTGATTAAAAAAATGTTTCATTGTTAAGGTAGCATCGTTAAAAAAAACAAAACTTATTGATCCCGTCGTACATAATTGTATGCAATAAAACTTCTAAATAAAATAAAAATTGCAACATCAACGTTACAGATTTTGCTTGAGATTTAAAACCGTAATTGTTCTTTTGAAAACTTTCACACAATGCCTCATAATATTAAATTGTCCCATTCAGAGCTCAGGATAATGAAAGTAAAAATGACTTTCATTAATTTTAAGGTTACATCCGTTAGAGATAAAAATAAAAGGTTTTTGTTTCATTGTATTCGAAAAAGCTTTGTATTCGGCACAGTTATAAACTTTTATGGGATGCCATACTTACTGATGTATATACCTACACATTAATGTATGTGTGTGTGTGTGTGTGTATGGTAGATGAAAATATATAGTTACGTTTGATATAGAAGACATTTTGAAAAACTTGACTTTCATATGAAAATTATATTTTAAGGTCAAAATCAGGCTACGCATTTTCGTAATTAAAAAGTTTTATAATTGTCATTGAAATTTATAGCTCAACAGTGAATATGATTATTTATTTCCTGTACTTTTATGTATGAGATAAGTATGATAGTTAATTTATTTAAGTACATAATTTCGAAAATAAAAAATAAAAATATAACGAAATACCACAAAGTTTCGTAATAATACCCAGTCCTGTTGTAATCTATGTATGTACATATGTGTAATGTATGATAATAACCGCATAGTTAACTAAAATGTAAAGAACAACCAGCTTAATATATTTACAAAAGAAGTTCTAAAACCACCATTTCAAATCTACTAAACACCAAGCCAAAGTTTTTTAAATCGCTTGCATAGCAAAATTTAATTTAATCCCAACAGCTTCTCTCTTTCGACTTGTTTTAGTCTGTTGAGTTTTACTTTTAGCTATTTTATACAAGTCACGTATGTCTGACTCTAGCTGAAAATCATTTAATATTAAGTTTCTATGTACATAAAATAGGTATGTATATAAAAATATTTTGTACATATAAGTGTATGTACATTGTACATATATGTATGTATGTACAAAAAAAAAACTTTTATCAACAAATATTTGATCAGTGTAGGGGTAAATCTAAGCATACAATTACAATAGGGTTTTTAAGCTTATACACTTTTGCACGAAGCTTTTTCGGAGTTGTTATCTACATAGTGCAGAGAAACTTTTAGACTTTTTGACCAGAAATTTCTTATTTATGTATATCGTTTTTTTTAAATTAAATTCTAGTTGTGGATTTCAAATATGTATCTGTTTAATATTCATGCAAAGTTAAAATAAGTAAAAACCATAAAATATTCACAGTGGAAAGTAATTAAGAATTCCAAAACATGTAGTCTGCTTTGTTTGGGACGTGAATAGAATGTAAAGTTTTCTATTGCATAGAAGAGAAAGCATTTTCATCTATAAAGAAAGTGTAAGGGCGAAAAATTAGTCTGAGGGGGGAAAGACTATTAGAGGACAACTTTTTGAAAGTAAATTTGTAGAGAGTTTTTTTTTTACTTATACTAATTTCGTGTAATTGTAAACAGTGAATAATACAAACGGAATATTAAATACCATTGTTTATATAATTATTATTATCCGAACACTAAAATAGAAAATAATTAAAAAATTAAAAATAGACACTAAAAAACAAAACTAACTATAGAGGGTGCTTCCAAAAATAGGTGTGAAATGTAAAATTAATTCACTTTAATCTAATACTTTTTTATTTAAAAATTATATTTGACAGATTTTTACATTGTCAGAATTTAAATCAAAGGCCACAATAAAATTAGACAATTTTCTAATAATATGTTTCGTAATAATTAGAACTATACCTAACTAAGTGTAAAAAATTAAATTATTTTCGTCTCACGCAAAATTTTGCTCCGTTGCACTCTATAACACTCCTACTCTACTCCAATTATACATTACAATTTATTGTATGACGGATATTTTGATATTTTACTCACGTAGTCAATTAATGTCCACTCCGTTTATTACCAAAACATTTAAATGATTATTCAGCACATTTCCCATTTCCATTTCATTACCATTTTCCATAGGATATTTCAAATAACTGAGTATTGTGTATGAATTGAAGCCACAGCAATTTAATTAAATCATCTGTAGGTACCGACTATAATTTTGAATTTTGACGTACGGATACGACACTTTTGTTGTGTTTCCAATCGTTATCAATTTAAAATCGTTGCAGTTTAGTTTTTAAAATCGATGAAATAAATGGGGGTATAATAAGTAAATTGAGAAAATCTATTTTTTTTAGACATTTTTATACAGATAAGGTAATGAAGTCTTCCATCTGAATTTCTCTGACAATACTAAAATATTCTATCGTATTTGAAAGTAGTTTGTTGTTTTTTTATTTATTAAAACTGACATTTCCAGTAAAATTAATGGGAGACTGGAACTGTGAAACGGTCCCTTGACCTTGTCTAGATAATCAGTATACATTCTACTGGAATATTGTCCGTACTATTTTAACTGGATTTTCCCTGAATCCTACTGAACTTCTACTGAATTTTCCGTAAGAAGTGTCTTGCCCATGTATATAACTAAACAATCCAAACAATTTTTAGAGGGATAAATAACATATATGTATACAAAACTATACTTTAATTTTTATTGAGATTCACTTTACAGACGACTCCATATGCTCTACTTTGAACGTACAAAATATAAAACAAGTTAAGTTGCCCGTTCCGAAACGTTACGTATCTACATCCAAAAGGAACAAAATTTTCAAAATCTCAACTTTGTCTATCAAACTCCGTCACAGTCTCTGATAGCGAAGTCTTTTATTTAGATTTTGTGTATCTAATCAAAAAACTTCTTTCTTTTCTTATAAAAATAAAAAGATAGAAATTTTTTATCCATATAAAGAACTTTTGTTTTTAATATTGTTAGTTTTTGCTCACTTATAACCTCATGGGTGGATGATTGCATAACATATTACATAAGGGTTTAAATTTATATCCCAGAACGTACATTTGTCAAATGATTTATATTATGTTTTTGCTATATCGCATTTTCGTTATAAAATATGACAGAAAGCGTTGAGACCAGAAATTTTATTTTGCTTTATGAGTAGCGCAACGAATAACAAAGTAGAATTTACGTGTCATTTTATTCTTGATTTTGGTGGTGTTAGGCCAATTTACTTTAAATAAGACATTTTTTCAATATTATATTATAATATATAGTATGGTCAAAATTATAAATAATGTACTTTTATATAATATCATTTGTTAGTAATAATTTAAAAAGTTTTCCTTAAATATAGCATAGTTATTATTATTATTATTGCTGCTGGTAAATTTCATATATTCGTATACTAAGCAACTCAACTAATTAAATTATGTAAGTACAACACTATGAGCACGTACACTACAATCGTACATACTAGATTAAATAAACTAAAAATGTTTCATTATATTAAAAGCTCTCACTCAAGACATGTAACAACACTTGTCCTCTCTATAACTCAAAATATTTTTGGAATTTTGCCAGAACCTCATTGTTAATTTCCTTTAAAATTTAATTTTAATTAAAAGCAACTGCTGCGCTTCCACATAGTAAACGAGAAAATGAATTTAACGTTATTATGACTATGAGTATAATAATAATATTTTCACTTAAAATTTCCATTACTATAATAATATATTACAGTGCTGGTAAACCGAAAGGAAAAAAATCAAAACGTTTCAGCACAAAACATGAAATTTTCGTTTAGATTTCAAATTCCGGATACGTTGCGAAATTATTTTTCCGTTTCGTAACGTTATAGCGTTATTCTGAAAAATATTAATATCATTACAACGTAACGTTATAGGAAAACAATATTTCGTTTTTTTCTTATCGTTTCAATAACGTTACTCCAATATTGATATACATATATAAGTATATGTACATATTTATTGTATATAAATATACATAACATGGTTATATCTATGTATATATAAGAAACTATATTCTACAATTACTTATGTACATATGTATACTGTGTATCTATGTATGTATGTACTTGTATTTTAAAATGTTGTCACGAATGCTTCACCTAAATAAAGCTTTTATATATTGTTCATATATCTAGTATGTAAATGACTTCAAAATCCACGAAAATACATTTAAGCTTTTTATCTGCAATGCATATAGCAACCATCCAACCATCCAACCACCCGCATCTCGCAAACTGTTATTGTGTTTTACTTTTGAAAATCTCTTTGAATTTGCATAATTAGCTCCATATAGTTTAGATAATACTTTTAGAATTTACAATTTGGCGACATACATATATACACATACATATACATTCATATATGAGTTATTTACTATAAAATTCATAAATTCTGTTTCTTTTATTGTAAAAGCTTTTTTTTTTTAAAAACATCCATTTTTTGTTTGTTCATTTCGACCCAAATAAATATAAATAAGCAATTTGTAGATATATAAGTTTTTATTCAAATAATATAAGTACGTAAACGAAAATAGATTTTCATAAACTTTTTGACTATATAAGAAAAGTAATATGCCAACCTATCTAATGTCTTTTGATAACATTGAAATAAAATAGTTTTTTCAATTTATATTTTAAATCGAAAAACATTTTTCTTGTATAAAATATCTACAAGTTGAACTTTAAAAGGGTGATGTCTATGCACGTAGGTATATGTAATCATATTCGACATAAGGTGGACCAAAAAGTGCCATTTCAGATAGATATTTGTAATCGTATAGTTATACAAAAGACGCGCTGCTATTTGTCTCGATGTAAGAATACTCTGAAAATCATTTGAAACTGATCATATTCATAAAATCGCAGCGAATCTATACTCAAAGATGGCCTAGAATATAAGTGTCGTGAAACAAATTAGAATTCATTTCATTCATTAATCAATTTAGTTTTGAAAAATAAAAAAAAAAAAAAATTCATTTAGCTATATAATTCATCTCAAAATAACAAAATTTATATATGTATTATTAAAAAACTAGCAAATAATATTCATACATCTATAAAAACTAATTTTATTTTCCGGTAATGCTAAATCGTTATACGTGCTTCATGTAGATAATCTTCACAAATCATAATAAAATTACATATACTGCTTCCCAAAATAATTAACTCACGTATTAAATCTAATTTACATTTCTAAACCAAAATACTTTATTTGAATTTCCCTCATGGGAATAATATATTTTGAAAATTTCTTTGATTTATGTCTATTTTTGTTCACAAATCTCAGATCAGCTAAGAAAATTGCTCCATTGTTTTTGAGGGCGAAATATTTAATTTTCCAACTTCAGTGCTATTAAAAATGTAATATCTCTCTATATGTATATAATGTACATGTACACATTAACAACTCCTAATTTATATAAATTGTGGCAAATATATATAGGGGAACAAGGATAATAGTGCCAATGTATGTCAAGAATTTAATAATAATATGGTATGGTTTTGTATGGTTTTGTATGCTGTTTTGTTTAGATTTTTTGAATATGTATATAAAAAAAGAAAGAATTTTGACCTTAAAAGCATACGAGTATATGCGAAATAGATTTAAAACGATAGTAGAGTGCATGACGATATAAGTCGTCTTTCCCTACATTGACATAATCATAGTCTATAAAAGCTTTATTATTTGTTATTTAACTTTCTGGTTGATAGCTCCGTGGGGGGTGATAGTCAAATAAACGCACTTTAGATAAGCCAAATTCTTGTTGGAGTAAAATATTAACGAAAATTTGTATTGAATTGTGAAATTCAAGTTTGTAAAGCAAAACAAAAGCGGTAAGACAATGTTTTTCTTATCCAATTTCGTTTGTTCGGTATATGTATGTATATAGAAACCCATTTTCGTATAAGTTGAGTTGTTTTCATTTAATACAAGTGTAGGGGAACACTCATAAATAATTCCTTTATTAAAAAATGATTTTTAATAAACTCCTTTGAATCCATTTTACTTTCTCGAGTCAAAATAATAAATAAGTTCAATATATATACATAACTATGGTATATGTATGATATGATTGTGTGTGATGTTATTCGATATATTCATACCTTTATTTCGTGAGATATTGGATGTACCTATTAATAGTTCAGGAAAATATTCCCTCAATAAAGCTACAAATTATTTATCAAATTTAGGGAAACAAAATTTTTTGTTTAAATTTTCAATAAAAATTCTTTAAAAAATTCATATCTCCTAAACTACGAGAGATTTTTAAAAAATCGGCGGATTGGAGTTTATCCTCGAGATTACACAAAATTAAAGCTGAGGCTTATACAAATCCAATGTTGAATTTTTAAAAATGAAATGAAATTTTTTTATTTTAAGCTTAATCGGTTAAAAGCTTCTGTAGTAAAAGTGTCGTAATACATGTTAAATTTTATACAAATCACTTGAAATCTTCACAAATTGATTGAAAACGTTAAGATTATTAATTTTAAGATCAAATTTATGAAATTCGGCAAAAAAGTTTGTTTGTTCATATTTTAGCAATTTTCCATTACACATTTCTTAGAATTGCATTAAAAATTATTAAAAAAATTCATCTTTCCTAAACTATGGGAGCATTGTTCAGAGAACTGTTTTTTTTCCAGTTACCTATATCTTCCTTAATACTTTTAATCCATATTTTTGTTTTAATCTAAGATTATACTAGGGTGAAAAATTCTCAATATTTATTTAACTGAATTCACTTCCCTGAACTAAATATGAATCTTCTCCTTGCTTACTACAAAATCCACACCATCGTTTATTTTTATTACCGTCGATATGTATAAAGTGAGCATACATATTGTTTTACATTTGAAATTTGAAATATTAAATTACATTGTCAGATGCTAGCGAAAATATTTATTTCACTTCCATTCCAATACTATAGAAAATGAATTTAATTAAATATTTATCAATATAATGTATATCGAATCACAAAATAGCAAATTATTATTAAACGAACTGTGGTATATGTAGTTGAGGTAGATACGTGACTGGGGATGGTGAATATAGAACAGAAATTATAATTGTATTACCCGATTCATATAAAATAATGTTAAAATGGAAATTAAATTTATCTACATTTCAAAATTCTTTGTTTCTACAAACTTCATATATAGAATATCAGTAATTAATTATTAATTATTATGAATTTATTTGGTTTATATTTAAATCTCTCATTTAAGCAGGATGATAATATCAAAAAAAGGAAATACCTAATAATAATAATAAAAATTTTTAGTTTTTTCCTCCAACTTTGTTTCCAAAGGTCTATTGAACCATTATTAATATATATGAATGTTATTAAAGTTTTTAAATTAAAATCATTATCACAAATTTACAATTTAAAATTGAAGAAAAAAAAGTTTAAAGAACAGTAATTTAATATAACCAAAGAAATAAATCGAAATCTATTAAAATGAGAAGAAGCTCAATTCGTATAAAAAGTAAATTTAAACAAAAGTACTTTAGAAAAATTGT
Source organism: Platyura marginata (assembly GCA_026745375.1). Taxonomy (NCBI): domain Eukaryota; kingdom Metazoa; phylum Arthropoda; class Insecta; order Diptera; family Keroplatidae; genus Platyura; species Platyura marginata. Next base: position 26,836 of record JANSTT010002586.1, read on the forward strand.
ATTTTCAACGTAAATGTAAGTACTTGTTATTTATACCATAAGCTCATAAAGTCATAAAAACCAATAAGTTACAGCCGTCACATGTTGGTTATGGGAATGTCAAAATTGCTGATACATACTATATGTAGAGGGGTATAATAAAATATGAAATCCAGAAGAGTTTACTTTCTAGACCCATATGGGGTTTTGTTTTTCATATAGCACAAAATTTGAATAATTTACATACACTAGGATTTTATCAATTGCATCCTTAAAAGTTTTGTTGTTGTTGTAGAATAGGTAAATATTTTCATAGTTCATACTTAGAGATAAACATAGAGAAACATAATGGAAACATATAGGCAATATAGAGAAACATAATGGAAACATAAAAAAAAAATATTCACTCGGTTTTTTTAAAAATTTACTACATCTACTACATTTAAGTTTTACGTAATACTTTTCTATGGCGTAATATTGAAGTCAATTTAATATTCAATTTTCTATGATGTTATACATAATATTGAAAAAACCATTCTGCTTAATCATGATTTTTAAATAAAACTTATGATATACAATATTTTTTCTTTACTTTACCTATCCGATTTATTAATGGGAAAAACACAACAATGAATATTATACCTACTCCTACACATCTACATGTAAAAAAATGTAAACTGTTTGATCAATACATAAAATAGCCTTAAATTTATGTTATTTTACCTATTGGGAGGTATTTTGTCTAATCCATAATAATTTTGGTGGCAAATTAATATTACTATAACGATAGGTACCTACCTGTAACTATATATCGTGTTGATTAATGTTCGTGACCTAAGTGACTCTTGCTCTTGGAACTTTTTTAATTTTATTCTCGCTATATTTTTACACTAATTAGTAATTGATAATTTTTATAATTATTAACTTGTGTAGGTATAATAAATATACATACCTACAAAAGGTATACGAAATTATTACATTGATTTTTATTTATCTATCTACATTAAATATGTCATGGAGAAGGAGTGGAAATGTAATGATATTCAATTTTCCTTAACAGTTCTTTCAGCGATATCTGTGAAAAATTTACGATGTTGTTATTTTTACTTCATTTACACCAACTCTTTGCAAAAATTTATTGAGGTTACGATCATGACCCACACATAGCTTTTGGCTGTGTTATATGGTTATTTATATGTTTCTTAATAGCCCATTAAACCTTTGTGCACACGTGAGTAATAAATTTCCACACCCTTGAATTTTCCTCGACGATAACAGAATGGAAAAGGTTTTGTATTTACTTATATAGAGCGTTTTAGTAATGTTTGATGAAGATTGTGTGTTTGGTTCTAACACGATGTAATTATCTGTGTATAAGCAGAATCACTTCTCCATTAGCAGAAACATTAATTTTGTTTTGTTTTTGAAGCATCAATATTATTTGCTGCTGGTAGAATATTACTATAATGAAGGAATGTACATTACATACATACATATATAGCTCATACTTACTATCTAATATATGTACTTCTTCTTCTTCTAAATAATAATCCAAATATACATAAATAGATGTAACGCTATATTCTACATACCTTACTTACATATGTATATAGATGTATATGTATGTTTACAATTTTCCATATATGAAGTTAAGTTATATTCCGTCAACCAACAAAAACTCAATTTCGGAAAAACGCGATTAAAGTTTAAAATCGAATTTTTAAGAAAATATTTCAACAAGAAATATTAAAAAAATATATATATTTTTAAAATTTGTATTTTAACTACTTCAAACGAAAAATGTTTTCATGTTTTTCTGAAATAAAAATAGATATATATGTATTATATATATATAATACATGCATATGTATATGTAATATTATCGACAGTAAATAAAAATTATTCGCAGTACTTTTTGGTCTACTAAAGAAATTTTTTTTTATTCTTTATAATTTTTGTCATAATCATTTTTTCTTAATTCCGAAGATATGTATATCGAGTAAATGAATAATGAATAATTGATATCAATATATACATTTTACGCTTTACCTTCCCTAAACCTTGATCGATTTGCTCCAGAAACATTAGAGATCCTCTAATATGTACCTAATTGTAAATATAGAAAAATGGTTTTAGTTTCATGTTTCTAATTTATTTTTAACTGCTTAATTATGTACTTAAACGTACTACTAACTATTATTTAGTCTACAAAACAATGCAAACATTATTTTAAAAAATTGACAATCCCACAAATGTTGTTTATAATTTATAAATTCTGATCAATGAATTTACACAAATACAAGCACAAAATTGACAATATTCCAACTAATGAACTATAAATTAGGCACAGAATTGGTGTAATGCAATAATTATCTAAAACAAATTATATTGTATTGTGGTCTGGTGCGGTGCTTTGCTTTAAATAGCCTCAGTTTACGTGGTAAATGTATTATACTGAACCAGCACCGAATAACTAACCAAACATTTACTTTTTAAATAGAAATAATTGATGTGATTACTTTTTGGTATTGCAAGGACAAAATGATGGTACAATTTAATTAATGATGTCTATTGTTTGATAAAATTGCTTAGTTCTAAATAAGGTATAGACCATTATTTGTAGACTGTAGAGTTTGACATTTTTTTTAATAAAAACTGAAAAAAAAGAATGTAAGCATTATCTCATAATTCAATATTGTGTATGTATGTATATTACAAGTAATCAATTAAGAAAATAAGTGTATTGAAGTTTAATTAAGCCTATCTATTAATCTTACCAGATGGCACTTCAAATGACTAAAAAGGAATTACGAACATTTGTACAAACATATACATATTCATATGTATGTATGTGGATATGTGTGAATCTAAGGATTGATATACCTACTTATTATAATTAATTTTCTTTTTTCAATTATGTAGGTAACTATATCATTCTATCATCCTTTTCGAAACAATAACCAAAATCAAAACATTAACCCAAAACCTTTACCGAATTTAAATTACACAATTTCCCAATCAAAATAATAGTCTTAAATCAGTTATGATTTAGTCCTTATTAACCCTAAGTTTGTTTCCCAACACTTCCGTTAAATTAATAGCTCGTTATATACATTTCTATTATATTTGTACATAATAGACAGAAACGTTTAGTAGAGGTATTTGTAGGTGTATGTTGATATTCCATTAAAACTTTGTATAAAGGTATGTACGTACATATAACTTGTATATACATACCTACATATATTTTTAATTTCATTTCATATAGGTATTTAACAAAAAAAAATCCCAATACTTACTATATAACACCCACTCATTTGGTTCGAATATATACATATGTACATACCTCTATACATACTATATTTCCATTTCGTGGAAAATTATCGAATTTTCCCAACATAAATGAAAGCACGACAATTTCTTCTTCATTTGAAAATGAGTAAATTAAAACACATCTAACAAGCCTAGCAAATTACAGTTGGAAAATGAATATTTGAAAAATCCGCGCATATATATGTAGAAATACTCTACATTCCATACAAATATATGTAATTTGTATGTATAAACGCAAAACCCAAATAATAATCAATGTTGAGAAACAAACGTCATGTTCTTAATGTATCATCTAGCTTACTCCTATATTATAATATTATAAAGAAACAACAAATATCAACTACCTCTCTCTATATGTATGTACACTGGGAATTATATTTCTGACTGAATGAATTGTGTACTGCGCACAACAAAACGGTTCTCTTTTGTCAGAAAACTTTTGATGAGAATTATTCTAGTTCGAACATCGAAAATGGAGAAGTTGTGAGAATTGTTCAGCTGTTTTGAATATATCCATATGACAGATAAGCGGAAAATCCAAAGCTTTTCATTGATAATTTGTTATGTAACAGTAAACTTGGTGAAAAGTCAAATTAGCTGCAGATATTCTTCGGTTGAACACAAATATCGGTAATTAGCAATAGGTAAGATGTAACATTAAATAGTAGGTATGTAGGAGTAGGTAGGCAGACATTCATTCAAAATTTTATATGCGTAATAGATGGAGTTTTGATATGTGATATAGTTACATACATAAGTATCTGCTATCACCAAAAATTTCATATTTGAATAAATTAATGATTTTTAAAATATCGGCTCTATATACATAATATCGAATTTCTTATCTCTTTGTCGTGATTCATGATTTGGCAACGCTATGTCGACGTACTTATTCGCGAAAAATATCAATTCTGACTTTCATCTAAGTTCTAGCAAACTTGTGAAACAAAGGTTTTTAGAAAAAAAATCACACACAAAAAGCACCCCCTCCGTTTAAATGGTAACCTCTATAGAACACAGTTTATCTACATAATTTAATATATAGAAATGTAGAGATGTAGAGATGTCGAAACTCTTATATCATCCCCCTGTAGATACTTTTATATTGTGTTATAATACCAGCATGTAATTAATCTGTCAGCGATGCAAATATATTACCGTTTTGTATATGTACTATATATGGAAGAGAGAGAGATACTATTGAGTACAAAATTTTGCAATTTCCACTTTTACATTATCTTTTATTTATAGCTTTCGATTTCAAGAAAGCTTTCATAAATTAATGTACGAGAAAAGATACATTAATGTGTTTCTATTAAAAACGAATGCAAAGAAAAAAAAAACACCTGAAACTTTACTTTGCTCTTATAAATATTCATCAATTCAGCCGTTCCTTAAAACGTATTCATCATTTTGTTACTAAATCAATTATAACCTACGTGAAAATGATATTAGGTTTCTGTAACAAATTACATGATTTCATTTTTTGAACAGGGCGATTTTTCATTGTTCTATTTCGCTCGTTAATATATTGTTCTCGTGTCGGATGTATGTATGTATTGTACGTTACCCTAGCCCTATGTATACAAAATGTACCTAGTGTATAACTATATAAGTATATATATGTATATTGTACCTATGTATTAAAGAATTAAAACAACAAACAACTGAACATATGAGCCATTAGAAAGAAGACAGTTAAGACAGGCTCTGTAATTGAAACTCAAAATAAATTAATGCAATCATACATATCAATAGATAAGATGTAAAAATGTTGTCCGGTAGTGTACTTTGATTCAATGAACTAAGAGACTCTTGCTGCTACATATCTTTGGCTGAGAATCCAAATCACGTATAAACTACTGTTTCCAAAATCGACTTTTTAATCGACATCGATGTAAATACTAAAAACGGGTGATACATCGATATCGATTAAAAAGAAAATTTTGGAAAAATTGGTTGATACGTGTTTTGCATTTTAGCCCGACAATATATAAAATTGTCATACATAAAAATTTCACTGACACATGCGTAAGATTGAACAAAAAAAAATGTCCATATAAACTTTTGCTTATATCCGATATTTGCCTTTACGGTACGCATTTTCTTCTATTGTATTAAAGGATAATTGAATGTATAAATAATAGGTCTATTTAAAAATTAATTGCCTTGTCCATATTTATCACATCACATTTTATATTCTATTGCATATGTCTATTAATTTTAATTATTTTGGAAATAGCATGTCTATATAAAAACTGCATGGTCAAATAAACCTTTAATGAAAACAGATGTGAACCATCATTCCATATAGCGAAAAACAAAAACATACATACTACTATATAAACACATAAACCAAATAAACAAAGGGTAATCCAATTATATACTCGAAGCGTTAAATTGGAGACATGCAAATGCAAAAGGCTATGTAATTAAATTAATTAAAGATAGCACAGTAGAAAAATATGTAACATACAATTCTTTGAATCAGACATAAATATAAAAAAAAAACTCCTGCCATTCCGTCATGTAAGTCTATGATGCTTTGTGTGTGGCATTAATTATACTACTATATGTTTGGATCGGTTGACAATGTAAAACTGACACAATATTTTCAAATAGCAAAAACGGGAAAAATTTAATTTATTTTTTGCTATTACCATAGATAAAGTATAAGATGGTTCACTCAGAGCAAATTTTTTAGCACATGACTGTTTTAGTCTAAATAACAATTTAT
>JANSTT010002597.1:0-32867 GCA_026745375.1 Platyura marginata
GAAATAGTGAACAAAATCGAAATAGTGAACAGGCTTGGTTTTATTCGTGTTCACTATTTCGAGCGGCTACTGTATTTATATATGGCAAGGGATAAAAAAAAACCAAATTTAAATCAATTCCAGCAAATCTCTAAAAAGGATTCAGTTTTAACGCGAAATTATATAAAAAAATCTGGAATTTTTCCAATATTTCAGATTATTCGCCGCTTTGAAACGTTCTTGCGGTCAATGTTAACTGTTAAAACTAGTTAGCCGTATAATTCTGATTGAAAGCAAAAATTTGGCATTTATATGGTTTTTATATTAATGTTAGTTGCTCAAAACTCAAAGCCTTGTTTTATATATAGTTGGCATTATCGTGACTGTACTGTACTGAAATGTATTTCAATTAAAACCAAAATTTATAAGTTTCTGGAAATCGGTTCTAGAAATTTCTTCAGTATAGAGTAATTTATTGAGATTGAGAGAATATTATTCAAATTAAATTTTAGTTAATCGTAATGGTGGCACCCATGGCCATTTTATTTTCCTTGGAGGTAATAAATTCCACATGCAAACGAACCAATTCCTAATTGTTTTATAACATTTTGGTGTGAACGATTTTGTGGCTCTACAGAAAATTATAATTTTATTGCGTAAAATAAAAGTCTATTTGATGTAATCTCGGTAAATTGCGGTAAAACGTATAGAAATTATTATGTGAGCTAGGCCAGCTACCTATATTTATTTGTATAATCTTCAATAAAAGTAAAAAATCGATTTTTATTCACAGTAAAACTTCTGTTAGTCGGGAACATTTTAATTAAGAAATTCTACGACTGAGTTTTAATGTTAACAAATGACATATTTGGATTAACTCATAGATCTTTTCTTTTTTATATTAGCGGTGGAAGAAAAATGGGATCAGATTAAATAATAGTTTGTTTTTCCTTATTATGCTAATTAGCTGAACTAAGAATTGTTAGTTTTTGTGTGTGCTCAAAAACCCAATTTCTGGTATTTTTGTTTATTGCAGTTTGTTCGTTAGTGATGAATTCTGTTTTTTTTAAATACAGGTAGGCCTGCTACTACGCGGTAAATACGTTCCTAGAAAAGACCGCGTTATAGACAAAAATCCACATTATCTAAACCGCGTTGCAGCGAAAACGCGTTGTAGAAGTACCGCGTTGTATGGGGCCTACCTGTACATTCTAATTCCTGGTTAGGTTACGGTAATGGTGCTCATATATGTACCCAGCATAGACCTATGACCGCTTCTAGATCTTTTATGATGAAGTCACCTAGAATCTTGTGCCTTCTCTCAGCTAGGGCAGGACAGTGGCATAGTAGGTGCTCTAACAATTCTTTAGTACCTAGTTTCTGACAGTTTCTACATTGTTCTGTTCATCGCTAATTAATCCGCTGATTAATCCGATCAAAGGAACATGTATCTTTGTCATTATGTCATTATGATAACTGACGTTCTGCATTAGATTCTGGTTAGTTTTTTAATGTAGATTTGAGGATCCCTGAGTTCAACATTTCTGTAGTGTCTTTAAGTCAAGAGTTGGCGATTATAGCGCTGCGAAATATCATCTGACTTTTGATATTCTTCTATTAGGTGAGATGATGTCTCATTACCATTAAAGCAAAACTCAGATGTAGTATAGCTAATTTTGTAATGTTGAGTGTTCAGTAATGTCCTCATAGCTAATGACAATGTGACGAGTAAAAACTATATGGTGGTCTTTTATTTGTAAATAAAGTACTAGCAAATTATAATGATTTGTTTATACACTAATGGTTATGCGTAAAGTAGATTTATAATTAGTTCTTAAATCGTGTCATGTTAACGCCACCCTCTACAAATTAATTTAAATAAGAATCCTCAGATTAATTTACTTAGAACATGCAATAATAATAGCAATTAAACATTACATATAGCTAAGAAATAGTTTTTTTTTTGTGTGTGCTTTGATTCTGCATGATGTGATGTTATACTTACTTACAACATGCAAATCAATATTTTCTTATTACATTTGCAAACGTTAAGAAAAATGGCTACCAACTATACAAAAATAAATATTTCCATCAAAGTGTTTTTCAAAGAACTGTGATTTTAAATATTGAAATACTAATAGTACATAATTTTGTTGATAGGTGTCGGTGGAGTCACGAGAACCACCAACCAGTCAAGAATTCGATGTGGAGCCGATAGATGATGCAGCCGCCACCACCGTTCCAGAGGGTCAATCAACGACAAACAATAATCGGACTGGTGGTGAACATAGACCACGAACACCAGTAAAAATGTACAGCGATAATAACGCAGACGCGATGGGTACGATGGGAGCGCCACCACGTGCCAGTGTCGCTACAACAATCGCCCTGAACGGTACACATAATCAGAGCCAGGCGAATGCTGTGAATAATAATAGTTCTGGTCATAACTTGAAAAGTATCGAATCGGACGAAGAAGATTTTAGTGGTGGCGGTACTGTTGGTCCAAGTGGCACTAGTGGCGGTATCGTTGGTACAAGTGGCATCAGCGGTGGACATACATATGCTGGTGGTTACTGGGGTGGTCCAGTACGATCTGCTAGTCGGGCTGTTAGTCCATCAATGATGGATAATATGAGTGAGAATTCATCTCAACCACCAATGCCAGCACAATTGTCACGTTCAAAATCACGACCAGAATTGGCGGGACCCAGTAGCCGTTACGGTAATTTATCATATTGGAAAGCCAGACGGATATTATTTTATAAAAATGGTGATCCATTTTTTCCGGGTGTTGAATTTCGTTTTAAGCCTGGCCGTGATATTGGCAGTTTGGAAGCACTTCTAGATAAAATATCACCGAAAATGGATTTGCCACGCGGTGCCCGATATGTATTTTCAATGGATGGTGATCGAAAGTATAATTTGGACGAACTGGAGGACGGTGCATCGTATGTGGTGTCATCGTTTAAAGTTTTTAAGGTATGTGCAATTTTCTTACTATTAATATTATTATCTAAATAAGCATTTTTCGGGCGTGGGGGGGGAGATCCTTTTATACAAATATTGTAGAGTTTTATTTACGATTTATGGAAATTCCGTGAAACGGAAATCGTGAAAATTAGAGCAAATGTACGAATGTATAAAATGTGAAGTGACTTTTATGGTGTGTTGGTTGTTTTTTTTAAAGACGATTGGAATTTATGGACTTACCGTTCGTTTCTACATATTTTGAAATAAATTTGAATTTTCTATTTGAATAAATTAACACCGAGAAATTGTTTAGTTTGAATTTAATAAAAATATAAAAAGCTCGGAAAAATGGAAAAATTAGGTCACATTTAAGTATGTGCGTAGACATAATTTATATGTAGTTAGTTAGTTAGAGCAAATATATGTAAAGAGTTCATATTAATGGTTCATACAGAAAACCTTCGTAGAAGTAAAGTGCCTTAGAAGAGAAGTTATTTTATTTTTCCAATCTCTTATGACAGGGACAATTATTTTATGCATAAAACCCTCAAATCATACACTCATCTCAATGGAATTGATTTAACCAACTTTCAACAAATTTAGCGTGTTTTACAGTAACAAATTGCCCCATCATAAAAAAAAAAATATTTTTTACGTGTCGTTAAACAAAACCCTAAAAATTACTTGACCTTGAGGCCTCTACATGTTAGTTACACCATGTAATTAATATTGAATGCCACCCCTCACAATTACGTTTTCCCTCTATATTACCCATTGGTATAGGGGCGATTACACGTGTGTGTGTGTGTGTGTATGAGTGTGAGAAAAAAAAAATATTCTGCGTTACAATATTTGATAATTTTATTCAAATAACACCAATTGACCCTGTCCTAATTTATATGAACAAAATACTGCCCGAGACCCAGATTTCCTTTTTTATTATGGTTTGGTGCCCATATATAGTAGGTACGCACACACGACTCCAATTGTATGGCTCTGTGTATACTTTTCAGTCACGATTTTTTTTTGCTTTCTTTATAATGTACGGTTTTTCCTCCAGCACATTAGACGGAAAATCGGAAAAGGCGCGTTTTAATTTTGCGATTTAAGTGCATAATCGAAAGTTTAAATATTTGCTCTACAAGGAACGAGAAAAAAGGTATAGTTAAGTTCTAATTTTACATATGTTATGTGCTTATGTTATGTTTTGCAAGGGAATTTAAGTGCACTCGCGTGATTTAATATTATATGAGGTTGGAAAAATATTTACTTAAATAATTGACCTGAATATCCAGATAGTGTTTTGGTATATTAATCGTGGATGTTCTTAAGTGTGTGATATAGGCAAGAATATTTTCAAAAACAGTTTTCTGTTGATTCACTGATTTTACAGTGATAATTAAAGTTTTATTGTTTTATTTATTTTTCATTGATTTCGTTTTTTTTTCTTACGTCCTCTCATCTTATCAACTTTTCTAGACATCTTCGTAATAGATATTAGATATAGACTTGTTCAAGAAATTCATTTTTTTAGATTTTTAGATCATTTTGATTAAAAAAAATAAAAGATTTGCAAAAAAGTCAATTTTAGACAGTGAACAATATTTTTCAATTTTGCTTCCACCTAACTACGAGTAAACTAAATAAATAAAGCTCTGTTTACATGGGACGTGCAATTTTTTTCTGATTTCTCTACAACATTCAAAACAACATTTCGAAATCGAAAAAATTCAAACAAAAAATGGATAGCAAGTTATCGCTAGCTCGCCTGTGTATATAAACGATGACTCAAAAATGTGTGAGATTAGAAAACTTTTACAGTCATTTTTTAATTACCTTTTTTTTATTGATACATTACTAGCTGATATTCTAATATTTTAGTTGAAATTTAACAGAAAAGTTGGTCAACTAGATAAATAATAGTATTTTAAGTGTTATGTAGTGTTTGTTTCGTTTATATTTACAGTATGGTACAAAAAAATTAGGTAAAACATTTTTTTTTTAAATTTTTGTCTGATTTAATCTCAAGTTTTTTTTTTCTAATTGCAATAATTACAGGTAGTCCTCGACGGTTCGCACTTACGACCTTTTAATTTTTTTTAATTGAATTTTTTTATAAATCCAAAAAAACTAAGTACGTATTTTGTGGTTCGTCAATATTTTAATTGTAAATGGTGCCTATGGAGACCTAAATTTATTTAAATAAATAACATTTTTTTGTGATTTAATTGTAGCTTTCAAGCCCATATGTATGACACATCAAATTCTTCGTTGGATAGTCTTCTACTATACAAGTCCTATAAGTTTAATAAAGTACTAGATTATAGATTCGATCTTAATTTGCGTTATATATTGATTGCAGTGCTGTAGAAGGTCAGTTCATGTGTGAGTGAGACACTTCTAATTAAAGTTATTTAAAAATTAAAATGTTACCGAATAATTTCAGTAATCCAATATAATAATCCATTCTTAAAATGACCGATTGTTGTAATAAAAAGCAACACGATAACAAAAAAAATCCAATTTTAAATTTTCCACCAAAAACTTAAACTTACAAATTGTATGCGTACACAATTGCATTAGAATTAAACGCCGAACTCGTATATTTTATATTGGAAAATGAAAAATATTCACACTTCTATGATCTAGTACTTCTATAGTTTAATGCAAGAATTTTCGTAACCCTGAATTATTACTCAAAAAATCCCCAAAAATGATTTTTCCCCATAGAATTTACATGGGAAACATCAGGTTTCTATAGACTCTAAGCACTATTTGAAATCAAAATTTTGAAAAACTAAAAATACGTACTTGTTTTTTTGTATTTTGAAACAAATAAGGGGGGATGAGACCGTCTAGCATGAACAAAATTGTTGCCATGTATTTTTGAACCACTTTAATGTACATATATTGTATGTGATTTACATTTTCGATTGTATTTTATTATTTTGTTGTTGTTTTTTTTATATGAAACTCGACTAACGACCAATGTCTAGGAAACTATCTCGGTCGTAAGTCGAGGACTACCTGTACTATAATTTTTATCCTGAAAGCTGATATTACAAAAACATATAATTTTGATAAATAAAACAAAGTAATTTCAAAGAATAGCAAAAAATATAAAAATTAGTTACGATTTTCGAGCTAATATGTAATCAGTTAGGTACAACATTTTGGTTTTCGAACGTTTAACGATTTTTATTGAAAGATTAAATAAAATAAATATAAATCATCGTTTAAATTTGTTTTTAGTAGAGCGAGAGGACTTGATGATTTTGATTTTTTGCTGTTTATTTTGCTTCCACATTAAAAAATATATTTTTTAGTAATTTTTTTTATATCTTAGTTTCTATTTTTTAGTATTTTTTTTTTCTATTCTAGTTTTTATTTTTTAGTTTTTTTTTTTATTTAACATATCTTTTATTAAGTTCTATGGTTCCAATCATAACTCCATTTAATTTTCTATTATAAGGATTTTTTTTTAAATTATTATTATTTATTAAAATTATTATTTTATACCCTTTTCGAATTCGTTAACCCCTCTTCAGGGATATTGACACATTTGTGTACGTTTACTTTTCCAATCAAAATTACTGTTATTTGCTATCACATATCCTCTTAATTTGTTCACTTAACCCTTATGGGGACGGCAAGGTACAAATGTAGCTAAACTAACTTTTAACGTAAATACCTCTTGTTATTTATTATAGTAACGACCTCAAATTTCAGGATAGCTATTGGACCGACGAAAAAAAAAGATCTGCAACTATATTTTGTCTTCCATGATGTGTCAGATTGCCTGCTAAAATAAACTCCTTTAACAGGACGGCATAGGTACAATTGTAGTACATTTGTACATGTACATATATGAAGTATCTACGTAAATTATAGTATATAGTAGTGGTAGGCATAGCTGCTCCTTTGCCTGAGATTTCGTATATAAGCTCATCTACAAAATCGGTCTCTGAGTCACAATTACCATCTGGATGCCATTTACATATATGTAGGTACATTTGTACCTATGCCGTCCTAATGAAGGGGGGTTTACACATAAGAGTTAAATTTGACAAATTTTTTAATTTCACAAACAAATGATTATTAATTTAGGTAGTAGAGAGCCAAACATTTTTGTTCGATGAACATTTATGGTGATAATTCCATTCGTACACAGAAAAAACTTTTATTTATAGATGGTCCAATTAATATTCTATTGTTTTATGTATCTTATATCAAAAGATGCCACACATTTTTTTAAAGTTAAAACAAAGTCGAAGGGTATGCAATCGCATAATCATAAATTGCAATTAGATGGAAACTTTTACATTCTATATACCTATCTGGAAAACTTTGAATTAAACGTGTAAAACTTTTGGTTTTTTTTTTTAAATAAATAAATCCTCTCCCCCTCCCCCTTCCGTTGAATAGGTAGGTAGAGGTTGGTATCGATTTCTATGCTAAACTGACCAGTAAGTAGACGCTTTGGAATTCGTATTCATTGTATACGTTTGAAAGTATATAAATTCTTTCTAATAAATGTACGGGAGGGAGGGTGTAAGGGGGGGTGGGGTGTACATTCATTACATTATTGCAAATAGAATTTTCCTTATGTTGGGGTGAATAAAAATTTGTGGAAAGCTCAATCAACATCTAAGAAGAAAATAAACTAAAAGCTTCTTAAAAGCACAATTAATAGATGGCAGCCAAACAACGGGTAAATAGACGTCGTTATTGATTGGCTGTTGAGATCGAGTGCACCGAATAATTAATTTATTGACTATTTACATACAATTTTTTCTTATAAAGCAATTAAAACATTATTTAGGCCACATTAACAGAATATTTTCATTAAAGCAAAGAAAAATGATTAGTTAGTTGTCATTTTCCAACGCGACCATGAAAAATACAAAAAATATGTAAATTTGTAAATGTGGTTTTTTCTTTTTTAAATAGAGTGTATTTATAAAAGTACATATCTTGCATATAATTAGGGGTTGTTATGGAAATTCAAAAATTGCGTGTGTAAACAATTTTTTTTTTTTTTTTTTTTTTTATTTTTTATTATATCATTTGAATTTCATGATTCTTAATAAGGTGAATGAAAGTGTAACTAAATTTATTGTGGCCATGTCGTGTTGATAAAACATTTAAACAATTATTTTTGTGACTTATTAAATATCTATCTTGCCTTTGTTTGGCCATGATTAATATTAAAATGCAATTAATACCCGTACTTTATTAAAAATATTATGTAAAAACAAAATCAAAAAACTATACTGTGGCACGCCATCAAATTAGAAAATTTTGTTTTTTCGGTTTCATTATTTTGTCAAGTTCGAAAATTATATTTCCATATTTTATTTATATTAATTCTGATTTTAATTTGTTTACGCGTTTTGGACATCGATCATAGGTTTTTCGTGCTAAAGTGTGTTTCGTCGACCAAGGTTAGAATTTTTTTTTTTTGTAACCAAACCGACAAATATTTACCATGGAATTTATTAAAACGGAATTACAATAATATCGTTCACCCAAAAATAAATGCAAATAAAATGCTATCAGTTAATGTAATCGATGGTAGAAATGACATTAGCAATGAAAAATTGAAATTAGCAAATCATTTTCCTTTTAATGGCTAAAAACAATTACAAAACACGCTTGAAATATTATATAGAATAGGGGCCCGGATGTTTAGACATTAAAATCTTGAAATTAGACACCGAAAATAATACTAATCCTTAATCCGTTTATCCTTTACTTAATCCCAATCAAAGAAAGAGGTACGAGGTTCGTATAAGAATTAGCAAAAACAGACTCAGGATGCTAACGGGACTCCTGATAGGCCATTGCAGGCTAAAGGGGCACTAAGGATGCTGGGTCTAGAAGAAAGTGGTACGTGCAGGTTCTGTGAATAAACAGAAGAAACCCCAATACACCTCTTTACAGAATGAGGAGCACTCATCCACAAAAGGAGAGATTATCTGTGGAACTACTACCTTCCGTCCCTAAATTTACTCAAGATCTTAAAATTCCTTAAGGAAACAGGACTTGAGGAGGTACTCTAAATAGCGGAGAGGCTCCATGAAAATAGAAGTAAGAAAGGGGAGCACAATAGATCTAAATAAAGGTCGAGGTGCATCGATCACCCCTAATAAAATCTACTAATCTACAAATCTAAACCCAATCACACTTATAGGATAAAGTTCTTATTATAGGAGTAAAAATTTGTATAGTCAAATGATGGACATTTTTCTTATCAGTGGTAACAAACCAAATGGTTTCTCAACTGTGTTATTTTATTGCCGTACAATTCCAAAAGAATGTAATTCGAATAATATTATTTTTGCATTTTGTCGATTTTAGAATTCTATACCATTTTTTGTTGTTTTGATAGACTATTGGTCAAGCACAATGGTGTCCAGTGATTAATTTTCATTTTAATTTTAAAAATATGTATTTGAAAAGTAAATAGAATATTAAAACACTTTTTTTCCCCTACTGATTCTAGACCAGTTACATCCTTTTGGCATTGTACAGCAGAAAATGTTTCCATAATTTTGGAATTTCTAGCTAGATATTGCTATAATGGTTTAATTCCAAATTAAAGGGTCAGCCTTATGCGCCACTTGTCGAGAGGTTAAAGAATCGAAAAGATATGAAATAGAATAACAAAGGAGCGCACAAAAATCATGTTGGAAAAAGTTTCGTTCACAGCTATGCGAATCTTGCAAACTAATTTATTATCCACTAACTCATTTTAGAGGAATTTGAAAAAGACAACTCAACGCAATACCAGGTGTACTACAGTACTGTCCATAAGAGTTTGGAATGTTTGAATTTTGGAATAAATGTTCTTTGTCTTTAAAATAAAAACCAAATTGATAATTTCAATGAATACATTTTATTTATTTTTTTATTCTGCAATATTTAAAAAAATTTTCAATTAGTGTGAAAATAAAAAAAGTTTTCTAATAGAAACTAAAAATGGTACCATATTGTGGGTGTCCATTAGTGTTTGGAATTTTGGGTGGAATATGGTACCTTTTGTTTAATTTCGGCCCAAACAGTTTCAATGACATTCAAGTCAGGGCTTTGTGGTGGCCATTCCAATATATTTATCCTAATACCATCCGAAAACTTTCACTGTGTAACGGGCGCGTTATTTTGTTGCAGTATCCAACCCAACCAAATCCAACCCAGACCGTCGCAAATCCTTCTAAAATATCTCCAGATATCATTGGAAGACAAGTGAGTAGACAAACTGTTTCAGGGAGACTCAAAGAAGCTAGCATGAGACCATATGGACCATTATAAATGATATGCATCTCCAGAACATGATTTTGCGCCCGTGATGTCTATTTTCACGACAAACAATTGAGGATTTTTTGTGATTTTTTTTTGCGGCAATACACAAAAGATTTATGAAGCTCTTCATCAAGTGTAAAGGCACTTTCATCTGTACGTTACGCCAAAAGTCCAACGGTTTGTCTTTATGCTTTAAAGCAAATTCCAATCTCAATTTTTTACTTTTGTCGCTGATCTTTATGACGGTTTTGAAATCATCAATCATCGGTTTTTATTTTAAAGACAAAGAAAATTTACTCCAAAATTTAAACATTCCAAACACTTATGGCCAGTACTGTATGTATGTCTATATATATATATATACGTTTTTCGATTATTTTCCTTTCATGCTAAGTAATAGGTTTTTGATATACGCCACACTTTCATTGGCGGCTATTTTACTATAAAATACAAGGTCAACCACCATACTTTAGCATAATTCCCTTATTTACCTTGGTGGCCTTATCGTAATAGTGCTTTGGCCCAATGTACAACGTCATAATAGTCAGGCAATTACAGGCGGTGGTACAATCTACAATCAAAATCAAACGACGAAAAAGAAAAAAAAAAAATTCTATTCGTTGCGTTCCCTTAATATTAATTCATCTTTTTTTTTGTGGTGTTTGAATAAAATAAAAATTAAATCGAAACAAAAAAATATGTCTGAAAATTTTTGTGGCCCCCAACCATTCGTGTTTGAAATGATGGTGGGACTTAAAAGCTATCGTAAAATATAGGTCGCAATAAATTGGCAAGCAAAAAAGGAAAAAAGGAAAGAAGAAAAAACACTAAAAATGTCTTAAGTTCCACATTAATTTACTCTTGGAATTTCCTCATTGGTAATTGGACGTATTTCCCAAAATATTGCGCGTGCACATAAATTTATTTCATTTGTTTGAAATTGACGCGCAATATGGCACCTCCCAATTATTAACATTGATCAACCGGAAATAGGGGATGGAGGTAAAAAGAAGATATGATATATCTAATATAATTGCAGCGCTGTTAGACTTAGAATTATGTATATATAGGATGCCAATGTATAACCACCGCCCATCATAAAGTATATAAATTTCTGATTGTTATAGGCTAGAAATGGAATAGTATTTTTCCCCCAAAAAAAAAATATATATATATCTTGTAGCTTGGAGCTTTAAAGCTCTTTTTCTTTTTTTTTTTTTTTGCCAAGTACTATATAATCGTTCGGTTTTAATTCGGTTGTACAATCGGGTGTGTGTAGTATTTTGCAGATTTTGTTTAGCACAAATACCTAAAGGAACAATGTTGGCAACAGCAATTTGTGATGTGATAGGCTGAAAATGTGGTGGTGATTTTCAATGTCATGCAATCGCCCCTTATTGTATGCGAAAGCACGATAGAAAACTATTTCGATGTTGAAAAGGGTTTAAGTGAAAATAAAACGTTTTCGGACGATTAGAAAAGGACAGCTAATACGATTTTGTAGAGTGGGGTGGGAAAATATGTCTTCGTGTAGGTATATAGAGAAAATAAATGGAAAACGCTAAATAGGCACTATAGGCAGAGAATTAAAAATTTTGTCAGTCGTAAATGAGAACGCAACGAAAGTTGTTCGTAATGTGGATTAAGCAATTGTTGTGTACATGACTAAAGTGTTTTTACATTTTTTTTATTATTTATTTATTAACAAAATGATAAATTAAATTTGTAATTAATCAATGTTAAAATTAAGTGCGCCACATTTACGGGATTTATAACTGAACCGAACAACAATAAGAATAATCTAAGCGAACAATTACATCACAATAGGACTAAAGAGGACTAATGTTTGAAAGTGACGAAGAAGCTCCATTTGTGGTGCTTACATCACCCGTCATGAATCAGGTGCGAGGAGTTTAAGTTTGTTAAGTTTTAATGGATCAAATCTGTAATAAAGTGTAGAATTTTACTAATATATTCATTTTGGCATGTCCAATTTGGAACATTTGTACCCCAACAATGCCAAAGGCGAACAATAATGAAGACGGCAAATTTATGAGTCTCAGCACACTTTGTGTTATATCGGCAAAGATTTACTGGTGCTTTAATGTCTGAAATGTTTGTCACGCCAGAATGACATTAATAAGACGTTATTTGTGTATTTATGAATTAATTTACGTTTTTCGGGTATATAAACTCCTTAGTCATTAATGTTGATCTCCTATTGAGTTAGCTTTAAGTATTTTTTTTTTTTGGGTAATAAGACAGACTTTATACAATATACATACATTCCTAGCTAAGTAATAATAACTAAATTAGCGAACCCTCTGAAAGCCCTTGACATTGATTGATGATTAGGAATTTTTTTTAAGCTTTGTTTTTAGACATTTTAAGAAAAGGGAAATTAATAACAATTTTAAATGAAATCAAATCAAAACGATAAGATTGAGTTTTACAGATCTATAAAAAAAATTGTTTAAAAGATTTGAACTTAGTTGACAGTTGGTACCATCCATGGCAGAGATTTAAATTTTCATTCATGGCAAAATAATTTTGTTTGGAAAACTTCTGCATTTTTTAATTATGTCCTGTTAGGTACAAGCATCTTGGTCTTACCAAGTAGGAGAAAAATGTAAAAAAAAAAAATAAGAAAGCTACGCCATTGACCTTGAGTTTTGCTATTTTTGATAGTTGAAATTTGAATTATGATGATCAACATGGGCGATATTGTCATTGAAGTATTTTGAACTTTTACTTAAATGTTTTGAATGTAAAAACCACTAAAATAATTTGTTCAGCCGATGAGTTTATTCAAAATTACCCCATTAGCAGCACTACACTATTTCCCAGAAGAAAAGAAAAAAAAACAACCCCGAAAAGAGTTTTTCCTTCATTTCTTTCGAATAACGAATTCGACTAATCGATCGAGTTACAATTTGATTTTGAGAAAAACTCGCTTGAGTTTTCTATCGAAAAAAAAGTATAACAAACATAAAACTGTCTACATTTTAATTGTAAAATCAGAATAATTACACATAAGCGTTCTATTCGAGAAATACGCTTATCGGACTTATGTATATGTAATATTCTAGGCATTATTTTCGCAGGAAGACTGTAGTCACGGAGTCATTTTTACTATTGCGCTACATTTAAAATCCAGAATATTAAAACCCGAATAAAATCTAGCCAGATCTTCAATTAGTTCTTAAGTTATAAATCATGACTTCAATGTCGATTGATAGGTTCTGGTTCTGAAAAAGTCTTTTCTATTTGATATTTTTCTTTTCTAGCTTATGAACATAGACAGGTATGGGCAAACAGTATAATCGGCTATATTCGCACACGGACTACTTTTATGTTGCCATCTCTTTAAAACGAACGCATTTGGGCATCTATGACATAGATACTTACGTACTTAGATTTTTTAGAATTTTTTGTACGGCGATAGGTCGTTTCCTTCTTCAATTTATATGTTGCTCTTCTTGGTCCTTTACTGCTCTTTTCCATATTGGATAGGAGAGGATAATATTCTTTCTTCCTGTTTATTGTTTTTAGAAAAGTTATCGAGGATGAAAATTGAGTGTCCGAGAAATGTCCACTAATGGGTAATTCTCTAAATTCATTAACATTAAACACTGAAAATAAAATGGGATCTGTTTAGCTCTTTCCATCTGGTTGCATCCGAAAAATAATTTATATACAATTTTCATGGGACTAATTGATTTTCTTTATTTCAGCCGGCTAGCTACGGTAAAAAGAACGGAATGTGGTACGCTTCGCCAGGCAATCAAGGATGGGGTGCAAAATCACTAAGTCGAAAACCATCTGTTATTGAAGCAGATGTTGCACCGTCTGCATCAAATGCAATTAAACCAAGTGCCGGACGTGTTATACGAATCATCAACAATATGGATAACAGTGTACAGGTAAATTGAGAGTCTCTTAAATAAAATAACTAGAGAGTTGTACCCGAACATCTTCATCCTCTATCTATAACTTCAATATCAGTTTTTTTTTTTAATTTATGCGATTTTTCCTTCATTTAGTCAAATATATTTGATCAAAGCGCAAAATGTTAATAAGAATTGCCATGTATCCTGACGCTAAGTAGACCTTGAATTAAAGCACTACCACCAAAAAAAAAAGAACCAGCCAACTACCCCATTTGATTTATTCATCAGTGCCTATATAATATAATAGAATAAATATAAATTAGACGATTGTGTATTGCTTTAGGGAACATGAAAAACAAAGTTTCGTTTTCACTCTGTATGGGCTAAATTGTTTGTTCTACATACAAAGTGGCTGATGTTGTGTGTGGTGGTTGTTATTGTTTTTTGATTTGGCTAGTGGCTAGCCTCTCCTTATATGTACATTATATAGGTATACACGAGTATGTATCTAATTTCTAGTGCCTGCTGCACGATATTATATAAAATTAGCATAAATTTTCTGGTTCATACTTAATACCTACTTTAACCCCATATACGAGTAATGATTATTTTGCTTAAATAAAAATTGTACGGGTTAGATTGTCAAGCATTTATGTGAACTACAAATTGCTGTGGATGCTCTCTTTTTTAAATAATATATTCACGTATCTATGCAATTTTTAATAATAATATATTTAAATAGGTCCGGCATTTTGAAATGTTTACTAAATTGTACCAACTTTTTATTTCTCCACTGCAATTAGTTTTTTTTTTATTGAAATATTTGATGCAGTTACATTATATAATGAGACAGTCTATCATTTGGTGTTATCATAATCGATGTGTTTTTCAATAACGGTAGCTATCGACTATCGACTGTCGATATATATTTAATGTACGAACTGATAGTATGACGATAAAAAACAGTGAACAAAAATAAACTTAGGACATTTTCGCTAAATCTTTGAAAAACAGTTTTGAAATTTTAAAATTTCATCATACAATAAGACTCAGCATCATGGCGACTACACCGACGCTAACATACCAAGATCGAACGTTGTTAATAATAATCGCTTACGATCATGATAACGATCTGAAATGCCACTGCTGTACGTATGTGAACTTTAAAAAAAAAATCGATAATAATCGAAAATAATCTATAACGATTGCCGATCTGAATGCAACCATTACTATTGATCGGCACTACAGTTCGGGATGAACTTTGTCTATCTAGCCATTTTATTTGTGGTCATTGCGTAGCCGTCGTTGATAATCTAAGATTTATCGCTGCTGTCTGAGAATTCTTAATTAAATGTCCCATATCTTCTGTGCCAAATATTTTCCTTAGAATTTTATCAATTCTTCAAGGTATTTGAAGCAGTCTACGTCCTCAAAGGTGGAATTCAATCTTTGTTGATTATAAAAAAAACGATTTGTTTATAATTCTTATTAGTTGAGGGAATAGGTGGCCAAACGACAGGTTTGTTTTTACTGTTTTTTTTTTACAGTGTAATTTCTTAAAATGGCCGTTTTATTAAAATTATTGCGTCATCGATTTTGTACTATATGAATTTAATTTTCTACTAAATAGTTTTTGTTGAAAAATTGATCATTAAATGCGATGACATCACCACCCCACCCAGTGACTCTCAATTAAACTTAAAAAGTCTTAAAAACTTTTTAAGTCTCGAAACACTGACGCAGATTTACTATAATCAAAACGCAAGTGAAGTGAATCTAGTCAATTTAGTTTAAACTTAATCTCAATTTTGCCTCTCTCTGGGATATTTTCCGATTCAACAAGCATAAGCGATGACAGCGCATCCATTTTAACCGATTCACAGATATTGGAAAATTGATGGATGGTGCATAGGAAGTTTGAATTTGATTTAGATTTAACATACATTTTGAAATAAAACCATTAAAGCTAAACCAAGAAAAATTGTATGTAACGGCAGACAGAGACGTTACAAAACATCTCTGAAATCATCCGATCAACATGAACGGTGAACATCACTGTTCTTCCTTTCTTTTTTTTTAAGGGTGCCGTTATATTTTTTCTTTCTTCCAATAGCGTTCACTTACACAAATACAATAAAAAAATAAAATTCCAAAAAAGAAAACAAAACAAAAGAAAATTTAATGAGTACAAGGAAAAACGCCATTATCACTTCAATAAGTTTTATAATTATTAGTGGTCGCTTTACAAGAGTTGCGTGCTGTTGGCGTATTACAAAAAAAAAATAAAAATATTTTTTTTGATTTATTGGGACAAGGCGTATGGTCAATGGAGCATTGACCGTTAACGAGACTATATCCTATAAAGACGATTGTATTCTTCGCAAACGAGTATTAGCACAAGAAGACGGGGAAAAAGGCATTGCATCGATTTTCGCTCAAATTTAATTAATACGAAATGAATATAAATGAAAAATATTCCGCGACGATTTAATTAATTACCGAGCTCACAACTATGGGGCAAAAGCTTTTCGCTATTTATGACCTTGATATCATCTTTCTGGTATCGATTATATAATACCGTATGAGCGTTTCTTTATTTTGTATTGTTGTATGTACTCTAGCAGGCACTTAGGCCATACGGAGACATTGCGCTCACACAAAAGTTTTCACTTGGAAAATTGATCGTCCAAGAAAGACCTGGGCTGAATAAATTTTATATGCAAATTTCACAAGTGGTGTTTCCGGGGTTTTTTTGTTTTTTTTTTTTTTTGTTTTTTCTTTGCCAACATTCTCTATGGAGAAAATAATAATTCACACAGGGTAATTTAGAAGTGTTTTGGAACTTTCATTTTTCTTTCCATATACACAAACAGTGTCGTGTACTGCTGAATTTGCGAACGTCACAACCATTCGAAGAGGTGTTAGAGGATTTGGGACAAGTATTGAAAATGACTGGAGCCAAACGAATGTACACATCTGGTGGTCAGGAGGTGCGCAGTTTTTCACAGTTGCGTAATGAATTTGCCGAAGTGGATACATTTTATTTGGGAACTGGAACGGCCGCTATTATAACGCCAATTGTCGGTCCTGGTTCGCCAGTACGACGTTCCCGATCTCGGGCTGGTCTTGCAGCGGCCGCACCAATCGTACAGGATGATATGTCAAAAACAGCCGCAAGACAACGTGCCCGTAGCAAAAGTCGACCACGTGTACTGTACGCACCGGAAAGTGAAATTGTTCGACAAACTGGAGGTACGTAATATTTTGAAGATTCCATTCCATTTATCTGGTGTGTCCATGAAATTGTTTTCTAGATTATACGTTAGTAGATGTACTAAAAGAAGAACCAACTAAAGTTATAATACGTGGACTAAGACGAACATTTTATCCGCCCGTTCATCATTCACCGATGGACAATTCTCCGCCAGATAAAAAACTTCAACTACAATGGGTTCATGGGTACAGAGGCATAGATGCACGTCGTAACTTGTGGGTATTACCATCTGGAGAATTATTGTATTATGTGGCAGCCGTTGCTATATTATTAGACAGAGATGAGGAATCCCAGAGGCACTATATTGGTCATACAGAGGATATTATGTGGTAAATTGTCTAGACATTTACTTGATCTATATAGATACGGGAAATGTTCTATAATATGAAATTGAAATAATTTTCAGTATGGACGTTCATCCATCTCGAGAACTAGTTGCATCCGGACAAAAGGCTGGACGTGATCGTAAATCTCAGGCACATGTACGAATATGGAGTACCGAATCTCTACAAACGCTGTACGTATTTGGAATGGGTGAACTTGATAGCGGTGTTACAGCTGTAGCATTTTCACAGCTGGCAAGTACATTTAATTTTCCGAATAGCAATAAAAATCGATAAATAATAACTTCTTCAAGGTCTTAAAAATAAAGAAAAAATTTTTGTTACCATTAATTTATCAAAAATTTACATAGGCAGCACACACACCCTAATTACGGTAATTTTAAATTGCAGAATGGTGGAAGTTATATATTAGCTGTCGATGGTGGGCGTGAAAGTATTTTATCGGTTTGGCAATGGCAATGGGGTCATCTCTTAGGAAAGGTGGCGGTAAGTGTTTTTCTTTTTTTTAAAAATAGTTTATTTTTAATTTACTTAATTTTAAATAAATTACACGGCACAAGTATCGCGCGCGATATCTTACACATACATAGACATAGCATATTCTCGAATTTAAGTTACACGAACAATAAAACTGCTATGGAAAGTTTGTGAAACTATTTCAAAGTTAGAAATTTGTTGTCGTATAAATTAGGGTGGATATGAATTTGTTTGATAGGTACAACCACACTGTTGATGTAGATAACACATTGTGACATACTTTTGGTTCATTGGTGTTGGTATTTGTATGTATATACTGTGCAGTTAGTTTAATTTTAAATAATTAGATAAATGAATTGAATTTTATAGTTAGGCCGCCGATTCTAAGATGTACTGAGTGATACTTAGTAATTAGACTCCTTAACAGGATTTTGTTGGATCGCTGTACGACTGTACCATCATTATAACCATATTAATAATTTTTCTTTGTTTTAATGCGTGTAAATCTTAATATTACAATTCATAATACACTCATACCTCGCTATACTGCCGCTCTTTATACGGCTTTTCGCTATAACGGCCTACTTTAATTCAGGCAATGTTTCGATTTGCGGCCCAAAATGTTTCGTTATACGGCCAAAAAAAAAAAAAAAATTTAAAAAAATGTATATATTTTAATGCGTTGTCGCTGCAGTACAGTTATAATCACATAGAAAGAAGTTAATGTTCTCGTTAGTAGAATTGTTTGTGTTTTGTTTCTGTTAGTATAAAAAAAGTGCGAAAAATTTGAAACATTTAGTTTTAGAAACATTTTTGGTACGTAATAAAAATATTTTGCTTATAAATTCTGAATTTATTATTTCTATTAAATATATATAATCCTTTTTTAAGATAAAATGCCACCGAAAAAATGCATTTGAAACTAAAAACTACGTTATTTTATAACAAATTGGAACGGGTCCTATTGAATTGGTATAGGTTTGTATCAAAATAATTGATTCGATATACGGCTTTTCGCTTTACGGCCAACTTTTACGGAACGGATCTAGGCCGTATAACGAGGTATGAGTGTACCAATTTGGAATGTCAATTATATGGGGCAGGCATCGCAGATTAATATTAATTAATTGTACATAACAAATTTAAACGCATTTTTCTCAAAACTACTTTTTTCGACACGGTCGGAAACATAACTCACTCATAATTTTTTACCGATTAACTTGAAATTTTGAGTCTCTTTCAAACAAGATTATCTAGAGAAAGATGTAGGGATTTTTTTGTATGTTGCATATTTCATTTGTTATAAACATTTTTGGTGCATATTTTTAGGCAAAAAAACAATTTTTTCTTCAAATGTCCACCATTTTTGCAAAAAGTGATATAAAAAAAATCCCTACGTCTTCCTCAAGCTTTTTGTATATAAAATTGAAAAATGTTGGGTTTTTGTTCCAGAGTCATAATTGGAGGAGAAACTTTTCCGGCCGCGAAGCCCTACATTGATGGCGGGCGTTCAGTCAACCACCTGCTCAGCCGCCATTTTGTTTTCTATCGCCAAAATTTATATAAACACTTCAATGTATAGGCAGTAAAGACCCGTAAACATAATTTTCATTTTTTTCGTTGTTTTCCCGGGAAAAAAATCTTAAAATTAGGTGATTTTTCGACGCTCTAGAGTGTTACCCCCGCTCTAGAGTGTTACCCCTTTATCATTAATTAGGATTATTTTCTTACAATAATAAGAAAGATCTTAGTTTATCTTTAATCAATTAATTTAAAAGTGTTAGTTCAGAACAAATACTTTTTTTTAGTTAAAGAATTAAGAATAATAAAATGAAAGGAATAATTTACAGTTTATTTCGAGTTAATGGAAGATAAACTTAATAATTTCTTTATAATTATCAATTTAAGTGCTTTTCATGGTTTAAATTTTCGAAAAAATTGCTAAATTGAATTTCTCCATCACTCTTAACCCAGTGTCTGAATCCGCTAGAAAATAATAAATGTCTTAAATAAATAATTTTGGCAGTGCCAATATTTCTTTGATTCACAGCACAGCCCAAAGCCCATATCAGCAATAAAAGATTTCAATTTTATTCAAAATAAAAAAAAAAACAGAAAAAAGTAATTTATTTCAACGACAGGCCATCCCATATAGACAGCATTTTAAAGATGCGCCATAATAAAGAACTGAATGAGTCTAAAAAATTAAAATGCAAATTTAAAATTGTACTTTAAATTATTCTTAGCATAGGAATGTGTAGTAGTGTATTTTTATACATATATTGATGTAGTACATACATACATACATACATCCATACAATAATGCAGATAGAACATTGCGAAGTTATGTGGTAGAAAACAACAACACAGTCTTTTCTTCAAGGAAATTTACCGTACCGAAATATTCTTTTGGTAATATAATGAAGTCGTGTCGGTTCACTTTTCCTTGTTGTTCTATCTTACTGTGCGATTTTATTTATGATTTATATAGCAGACGTGTATAGAAACAGAAAACATATACTTATACATAACATATGTACCTATGTATTGTAGTTGTAGATATACAAAAGAATAAAAAGTACAAGTGAAACACAAGTGAAAATTAATTAAAATATTATTTTCTTTATTATTACAGCAATAAACGCAGATCTTTGTGTATACGAGAATTTTCAACATTTATTTGGAAATTACTAGAAATTATAATTAAACCAGTAAAGAAGGAATAATTGACTACCCCGATTATAATATGCCCCTATAAGTAGTGCTTTGTTTATTATCTATGACTTTGTCCATGTCTGTCCAACAAATATAAATATATTGAATAAATTGAATACAAATGACATAAAATTGATTACAGCGCCATACATCGCCATAATGTTAGGTCGTGGAACTTTTTTGACTATTAATGAAACCGTCATTATTTTATTCTCTATCATTTTCGTCATATTCATTTTTTCTGTAATCTAAATACTTTTCTAGAGATTCAATAAAAGTGATTGCAACGCCATAACGGTAGGTCGTACAACTTTTTGGTCTATGAATGAAATCTTTATTTTTGTATTCTCTATAATTATTGTCATATTAATTATTTCTACATTCCAACTATTTTTCGAATAAATGCATTGTTTATATCAAAATTAGGTGCACACTGTACCACACCTTTCCTTATAGTTTGTCCGATTTCTTCGAAAAACAATAGCGATCTTACTCTAGGAGTACTACATGATAAACTGTCAGCTTTCTAGCCATTTAGCCGAAATCTTGATCACGGATGGACATGCATTTTTGACTAAAAATTTCACAAAGAAAACAATGAGTATTAAGGGTCGTTACAAACTTCGTACCAAACGTATAATACCATTTCATTAACATCATACCGGGTATAATAATATATTTATAGACCTACAGGTACATATGCATGTAAGTAAGTAAGTATATTTCTCCAAACTTTCTTTTATTGTCTGCTGTGTAGGCGTTTCAAAATAAATATTTGATTGATGGCCTTTTTGTGACATAATAAAAAAGGGTGTAATGCTTTTATCTACAATATTTACTTAACATTAAATTTTACAAAAAAAAAAAAATTTGCTTTTAAATTGAAAAAAAAAGTTGTTTGCGTACATAATGGCGTACAACCAAAGTTTTAATTAAAAAAACGAAATTTTGTAGATTTAAAATTTGTATGAACAAAATATTTAGAAATTACATAACAACATAAAATTATGTACTTACATATATCTGTGTAAGTACATATTTTATCTTATATATATACTGGATCTCAATAAAAATGTGATAGATTTAATAGGGTGATTCACAGATGTACTAAGTTGAAAGGATAAGAAAGTTAAGATTTTGTTTCTATCGGTAATTTCCTGTAGCTGGGCCCGTATCGATATCTCTAAATTTTAGTTTAATCTTTTTTATAGATTCAGTAGGTATACTACCTAGGTCAAGATATGAAGTAATCTACACATATTTATGTTCTTCAAAATTTTGCTTCCACATATGATATACATACAACATACATACATAACATACATAATGAAATATATAAAGCAGTGGTTCTTAACCTATTGGGTCTCGAAGTATATTTCGTGGGTCGCGCAGTGTCGAACCAAAAAAGTTAGTAAGTAATACACCAAATAATTTTTAGCACTAAAGGTTTTATTGCCCTTTTCAACAACATATATGTATGAGTGAGGCTGATTTTTCGGCTCTGTATATGTGATTAAAAACAAATACCGGAACAAGTTACAAGTCCTGAAATATTGAAAAATTTGGTTTTTTTGGGTCGTGACATGAACATATTTCTCAAATTTGAGTCGCGACTTAAAAAGGTTAAGAACCACTGACATAAAGGGAAGCATTGGGTTTGGTTTACATTTCGGAAAAATTTGTTCACGAGCTAGAATGAAAAATGTCTGTATGAAAAAGTAGAAAGAAAATATTTCTTCTCCGCGGGGATCGTTCGTTCGTATTATATAAAAAAAAATCACACATCCTTCCTACCCCTCCCAAGAAAATTACTATCAGATGACCATTTTCTCATATTTCTTCTTTAATATTTGTTTTTAGAAGTGTATAAAATGTAATCAAAATTTGTTAATGATCGTTAACCCTTATAGGAGCCCTCAAACAAAATTAATATAAAATAGCCATTGTCTCACATTTCTTATATCAATTTGGAAAAAGGTAAATATGTAGAAGATTATTGTTTTTTGAAGTGCATCAAATGGAGTAAAAATGAAGTAACTTTTTTAACCCTTGCGGGACCTCCCATAATTTTGGATAATTAGTATTTGCTAAGCCAAATAAAGACGTAGGAATTTGAAATTTAGTATTATTTGTGTCAGGCTGTTCAGAAAAAGAAATATGTCGAGAAATTCTTTGTATCAAGCCAATTTAAAATGTTATTTACGTCTTTTTGCCCCATAATCCATACGAAATATTCCAGAATTTATCTGTTGCAGCAAATAAATCATTCTCTTTGATAAGTTTAAATTACAAAATTCAACTTCCTCGCTTATTCGCTTTAAGTTTAAGCCAGAGAACAGGAGTTTTTTTTTTTTTTGCTTTTTAAAGATTGTAAAAGCATCTTATGTAATATCTACAATGTTCACATTACTAACAAGGAAGAATAAATACCAAATTACGTGACCTACATTTACATTGTCGTGTTTATGGACTTTACCTTAGTGGTTGTCATATAATGTAGTATATAGTAAGTAGCTTTGTGCGAACATAACCTAACCAACCCATTCGGATTCGTGCATGAAATTATGCTTATTCGTCTATATATAGAAAACTTTATATTTTCTCCGCGTAATTAGTTGTGACTGTTCTAAGATTTTTCTGTTTTATTTTTAATTATTTGCTTTAACTAAATCTAAGTATTATTTGTATGTGTATGTAACTGGTATTCGTACATGTGCACATAACAGAACAAAGCTCTACAATTAACAAAAGCAGCTAAGTATATTGTACGTGATTTACATATATGGGGCATTGCTTTCTCTCATAACCTCATTGTTTTATCCTTTTAAATAATTAATTTGTTAGACGCTCAATGAATATATAATTTTATGGTACAGTAAAATTAACGCTAATTTTCGAATTTTATTGTTATCAGTATAATATGGCGCAGCCGATGTGGAAAACATTTAATTGAATTTTCAAGAAAAACTTTTCTTTTTTTATCTTTTTTTTGCTGCTGCTGTTTCTCTCTGTTGTTATTGTTATATCAACAATCAAATGTAATAAAGTTCGCCAATAGAAAAATGTTCATTTCCCAGTTAGCCGGATCAAATGGTAAAATCTCTTTCTTGCGTGTATCGAGAAAGAAAAAAAAAAAAAAGGTTAACAATGGCACGCTTACCTTTTTATTGAAATACCTACAATACATAAATATATCTTCATCTTGTATTTACCTATACAGTTTGATCAAAATAAACTCATTGGGGTTGTAGATAAAAATTAAATCAACAAAAGAGTTGTTAGATCCGAATAAAAAAAATGAAGATTTATGAATTGTGATAAATAAGTTTCCCTATATAAAAAACTCGTATATAAATAGAATTTCAAAAATTCTCATCAACAATGCCAATGAATTAATCTAACAAATGGTAAAACATCGCCATGAGATAATTATGTTGTATATGGGGAGCGACAATCCACATATATGTAGGAGCAATGACAATGAAAACCCTTTTTTATTTTTCCAAGTAAGCATTTTCATAGATGTTTAGATAACCAGTGGAAGTTTCTTTTCCTTTAAAAAAAATTATAGCGAAATTAATAAAGCCTTTTTTACTGTAGATATTAAAAAGAATCCTAAATTTAATAAATTAATGGAATAAAGAAAATTTCAAAAAGTGGAATTATCTAATAACTTCTGATTAAACGGCCAAAAAATGGCAAAGATAAAAATTATTTCACTTCAAAAAATTGGCTTGGCAAAACAGAATTCCGTCTATGATGTAGGTAGAACAAAAAGTCATTATCTACATCTACAATTTTGTCGAAAACTCGTTTTTTGCTTCATTCCATTTTGCTAATATATAATTTTCAATCATCTTATCTATTGTAGAAGACGATATTTTTCTATTTTCATTACTTACTAAGAAAAATCAAATTTAAAACTCATCTCATTGACTGCAATATTAAAAATGTATACAACCAGTAAAGAAGAAATAATTGGCTATGCCGATTAAAATATACACGTAAGAGCCCTTGTTTATTATTTACAACTTTGTACGTGCTTTGTTTTGTATTTTGTCTGTACAATAAATATAATTGGGTAAATACAAATACAAATGATTAAAAACCCTGGAAATGACATACAATTGATTGCAGCGCCATAACGGTATTTCGTGGAACTTTTCAATCTATGAATGAAATCTTAATTTTTTTATTCTCTATCATTTTCGTCATATTCATTTTTTCCGTAATCTAAATACTTTTCAAGTAAATGATTAAAAACCCTAGAAATTCAATAAAATTGATTGCAGCGCCATTACGGCAGGTCGTACAACTTTTTGGTCTATGAATTTTTTATATCAAAATTAGGTGAAAATTGTACCACAGCCTCTCCTATTTTTTGTCCGATTAGCTCCAAAAACAATAGGGCTCTTACTCTAGGACTACATAATAAAGAGTCAAAATTTCAGCTTTCTAGCTTCAGCCGTTTGACCGGAATCTTGATCACGGACAGACAGACGGACGGACGGACATGCATATTTCGACTTAGAATTTCACGAGAAAGACAATGATGTTGAAAATTTTTTTCTACGATGAGTATTAAGGAACGTTACAAACTCCGTACCAAAGTTATAATACCCTTGATTAACATCATACGGGTATAAAAAGCCTCATAACTCGAAAACATAAAAATGTAGATAGTGACGATTTGTTGGTGGAAATTATTTCTACCAGTTTACCAATTGTTAGAAAATAAATCAATTTCAAAACACAATAAAATTACAATATAGTATAAGCATATACCTACACAACACCTCTACATACATACATAATGTAGAATATCTAAAGAATACTTTTCTAAGGCACATGCATTTTTAATTTAAGTATGCCCCTCAATAATTGTATTTATTGAATTTGTTTGTTTTTCTCCAATAATCAAATTTATGTTTCTTCCAAAGGTCAAAAGAACATCAACCAGCATATATAAGATCGTAAGGATATAATAAGTATGTAGGAAGGACGTGGCATAAATTAATAATATATTCAAAAGGTATTTTATTTTGTACTTATCTTTAAATCACTTTGTCAATATGGACAACCCTTTTCTAAACTAAAAAGTAAAATGAACAAGCTTTAAAGCTTATTGCACAATTTTCATATTAAAACATTATGTAACAATAAATCAAAATAATTAATATTTTTCTAATGTCGGTTCGGTTGACTTACCTCTAAACTCTACTCGTCCTATAAGATTGGATTTTGGTTTGGGCAGATGAAACTGATTAATTCTAACCGTTAGTGACATCGTTTGACTGCGCGATAATTCTACATGAGAAAATTAAACGAAGAAAACACACTTTTCATATGCCACCGCACAGCATTATTGTTATTAAAAAAATCATAAATTTACACTGATTTGTAGTCATCTTGATTGGTTTTTTTTTTTTTTCTTCTGTTCACAGGTGTTTTTATGAGCACATTTTTCACACAAGCATTCAGATTTATATCTTACAATAAATAATGTTTCATGTTGGCTTTCAATTTGTTGGCAATATTGATGGCCACCTCACAATGTCGGTTTCTGGAATATGAAAAGTTATTATCAACCATTTGTTAGTATTAGTTAGTTTAAAAAAAAACAAGGAGTAATGGGCTGCTCATGTAATCCAAATTCTAAAAATTCAAAATCGCATTTCTTTTCAGAGATTTTTTTTAATAATTTTTTTCTTCCTTGCAAAATTACCATGATTACCATTTATTATTTGGTTAGGTACCAACCAAATAATAAAAAAAAGACAAAAATGATAATTTTATGAGAGAACTACTAAATAGTAGGGTGACCTACTCCTATTAAGCGCGATTTTTTTTTCAATTCGGGTTATCTTGTCGTTTTTTTTCCGACAGCCAAGAAGCACTGAAAACATTTGACTGCCTTCAACTTACCTCGAGACTCGTATATGAATGCCTTCAAGTCCTGGTGGGTTTGGCAGAACAAAACACTATCGAACTCCTATGAATTCGAGGATATTCAGGTTTAAAGGAGAACGAGAAGGCAGATAAGTTAGCGAAAACTGGCACTAGCCTGCCATCACAGTTACCCGAACATTTTCTAAGCTTACTGGTTAGAGCTTGCAAATCTCTGCCTGGTATAGGCACTTGGCAAAATAGAGGGCACTATCAGGATTCAGACAAGCTAAGGCACACTTTAGAAGACCGGATCAATCTGCATCGAAATATTTACCTTACCTATCCAGAGCTAAGGTTAAAAAACTGACAAAATTCCATCATCTGGCAAGGTCTGTTCAAAGCGGACTTATACCAGGTTGGGTTTTGTGGCGTGAAACCAATTGGCAGATTCTGCGAGGAACTGCCAGAAACGGCTAAGTATTTACTATATAACTGCCCAGCCGTATCGGGAAAGAGAAAAAAGACACTTGGAAGCCATTTGACGAACTTGCCGGAAATCTGTGACGCACCTTGGTCAATCATCCAAAGAGGTTCATTCTGATCTTCTAGAATGGTACACTGATGTGGTAGAAATCATTAAAATATCCTAAACTAAGAAAATTCCACTATTTATGAGAAAAATTAAAGTTGGAGTTAAATGAAAAAATTTCGGAATACATTTTTGATCTTTATGTGAGAATAATGTCTTAACCAAATAGTTCTCAGGGAAGCGATAAATACTGAAGATTTTTTTGTCAGAAGTGATTTTTACATTTTTTGGAGTGCGATGTCTAATGGGAAGATTTTTAAGCATTTTTGTTTATTTTTTTGGATGGGTTACAAACAAACTGAACAAAATTACCGAGACTAACTAATAACCAAATATAAAATTGAATTATCCCTTTTTTATTTGTAGGTGGCAATATAATTAAAAGGATTTTTTTTAATTCTGATTATAATTAAATGAATTTAATTATAGAGGGATTTTGTAGCAAAGAATTTTTATTTGCATCAGGGGTGTTTTATCTGAGACCCGCGATCTGTCTGATTTTAACGCATATACCTAACTACAGTATGTGCCCAATGAACTTGGTACTACAAGGTAAAATTTTCACAAAAATCCGTCTAACTTAGTCATATTTTATCCGATTTGGCTAAAATGTTGCACAAACACTATAATGTTTGCAACAAGACTATTAGGATAAAGAAACAGCGTTTAGTATGGACCAAGTTACTTCGTGGCAATATTGAGACTGATTACATTCTTCTAATGTTATTACAATATTAGAAAAAAAAAACTAACACCTCTACCTCTTATATTCGAAATCCAAGAAAAAAAAAATTAAAAATTCACTAAACCAATAATGTTACTAAAAACTTCGCGTGTCTACACCACTATTTTAATTACAAATATGACATTTAAAGAAAAATATGAACTACAGTCCAAAAGAAACGGATAAAGATCGCACCAATCTTGTTATAGTACATGATTGTGCAAAATTTCAGCCAAATCGAATAAAAATTGACTAAGTAAGACGCATTTTTGTGAAAATTTTACCTTGTACCAAGTTCGTTGGCCACATACTGTAAATACGGTCTTCAGCCCATCGGTGTGTATAACAGAAAGTATAACAAAACGACATCTTTTATAAATTTTCTGTTAAGTTCGAAGGAAAATTTTTGTTTGATTGTTTTCCAATTGCTGTACATTTGTACAAGTATTAGTGACATAATTTAAAATTAAATAGTTTGATGGGCTGGTTAGTAGCGCTATTTTATAACACATAGTGGATTGATTCAATAAAACCTAACTGTAATATTAGGTATAACAGTTGATAAAAAGAAAACATAATTATAGATATAAATATCTAAAAAACCAATATAAATTTGCTCAATCCTGAATTTATGCTAAAATTATTATATTGCGTATTATTTTTTTTTTTAATATTGATAAAAGTATCCCATTTTTGATCAAAGTAAGTTAGAAAAATATTAAGCGTACTTAAATATTTATATTGAGTTTTATACGATTTCCGTTCCAATGTTACGTTGCCTATACCTAAACATTATACCCAGGACTACAAACTTTTCACTTGAAAATGTAAAATGTTATCCTCCGTTACCTTTTAGATGAAAACTTCGTGAATAAAATGTTTTAAAACATTATTGTGCGGGGATCAACAATTTACAATACAATTTTCACATTTTCCTAATTGATCTATGACAACATTGAGAATATTACAAATTTTTAAGGCTAATTGAAGATTTTTTATGCCTTAGTTATTATTATTATATATATTAAGAGAGCACATCACACAAATGGCATTTAATAACCATTGTCACTAAATATATTAAACAGTTTTTAACAATAAAATTTACATTTAAATTTTATGATTTAATTGAAATTTTTTTGTTTTTTTTTTACAACAACCGTCACCATTTCTATTCGATTACCAATGCTCAACTAACTGAACGCTTGACATTCAATAAAATATTTAAGTTCGGTTGTATTTTTCTACGAGTACCTCTATAGCAATTTATAAAAGGGGAAGTAATGTTGTGGTATAATGCGCAGAAATCGTTTAGTTCGTTATCAAAGAGATTTCTCAACATCAGTGAACAGTAATAAGCTGTGTTAGACGTTCAGTTTCAGCAAACTGTTGAAGAGAATGTTTAATAGCTAATTTTTGGAATGTTATCAAATCACTATACCACAGTTCATAAATGTATGTAGATAATATATGTTGATAGGTATAATGTTTAAAGGGGGGATGAGCATTGTAAATTTAAATGAAAATTAAGCCCACAAAAAAAATATTTGACTCAAAAATATTTTCAGTACACCACTGATTTTTATATAAAAAGTTGTTTTCGAAATTTGTTAACACTAAGTGAGATACGTTTTTTTTTTAAATTAAAAAGGCCTTGAAATTGACAAAAAAATTATTCAATGCCCCAATATCCTGCTACAATTGAAGTATTGCCAAATTAATTAATTAAATAAAAATGATTTGTCTATTCAAATTCATTAATCTCAGTCATGAATGGATTAAAAATAATAAAATTCGTGTAATTGTTGGGACATTCCAGTGGAATGGAATTATGTGGTCAATTGCGTATAATTCCGTGAAAGTTTGTAAAATTTTGTGGAACGGGACACAGTAACCAAGGTTGGATTTTATTTTTGTCTGTGGAAAGTAGGGTAGACCGGGGCTAGTTGTCACAATTCAGGCCAAATTGAGATTGCTTCAAATAAAAGAACAGTACAGATAAATTAGTAAATGACTATGAATTATGCACATTTCGTTTGCCTTATTTGAATAGTTTTATTTAAAATCATTCAATAATAGTTGGCAGAGGAAGCCTTTTTATTAAGGATACACGTGACAACTTGCCTCACTGGAACATGTTGTCACAATATAAAACTAAAGTAAAATACATTAGTTTTTCATATTAACAAGTGGAAATTTAAATTTTATGTTTATTCTTAAAAACTAAATAAAAATAAAAATCACGTAATTCACAGCTTGTAAATAACAACAGTTTTTTTTTTGTAATAACTTAAACAGTCTGTTATGGCCACAGTCTTTATAAAATAGGTCAATTAATGTGCTACCTGTGTATTTTCTATACAAAATACATTGGGGTCCTGAGGTTTCCAAAACATGACATTTGCTAGAAAAATGACAACATGCTTCTTCTAAGGTTAAATAATGCAAAAGTTTTAGGTATAAAAGTGGTCTTAATTTTAGCAAAGGCATAGCATGTGACAACTTGCGCCAAAAAAACTGTGACAACTTGCCCCGCTTGACAAGATGATATGAAAATTATATAAAACAACTATTGTATGACTTTTGACAAAATCTCATATCATAACATTTAAAATATAGCTTTTAAGCTTATAATTATGTAAAAATCTTTTATTTTAATGTAATACTATGTTCACTAC
This sequence comes from Platyura marginata, assembly GCA_026745375.1. Classification (NCBI taxonomy): domain Eukaryota; kingdom Metazoa; phylum Arthropoda; class Insecta; order Diptera; family Keroplatidae; genus Platyura; species Platyura marginata. The sequence goes on from JANSTT010002597.1 coordinate 30,832, forward strand.
AGCAAATCAAAACAAAAGCCGCAAATTTCTTTAGCATTTCTTTTATGCACTTATGCACTGAACTAAAAATCGTGTACCGCTCGCACCGATGACTGCAACGTTCTCAGCCTACAGATTATAGTGTAGGTTTTTGATTATTATTGTTGTGCGGTATTCGCGTGCAGAAATAGTGCTTGGATGCTAATATATTTATAGTGTGATAACTTTACCCCGTGTGACAACTAGCCCCGATCTACCCTACCTCTGAAATTCTTACTAACTATAATTCGCATAACTCCCTTTTTTGTTGAAATATTTTTATAGTAAAAATTTTATTCTATGTAAAATTTGATTTCTAACTTTTTGAATTTTAACTATAAAAATATTTGATAAATAAAAAAATTTCAAAAATACTTTGCATATGTAAAAATAAAAGCCACGCCTACGTTACTGCCTGTCAAGGGACCGCCGATTAGGTTGTCTAAGCGAAAGTTAAACAAATGATTATTTAACTGCATTCTCATACATACCTACCTACACTTTAAGTAGCTCCGTCCCAGCAGCGCAAAAATCATACATGAACATTTCAAAAATGAAATCACCAGTGAAATATAGTGAAAATTTCAATAATGAAAAATTCAGTTTCAGTTGTCTATGATTTCATAGAAGGAGTTATGGAAGGCTAATTTTCGGAGTCATTAAAAACTCTTAAATAGGTGAGCCCAACGATGAATTTTGTTAGGAAATGGCGCTTGGGATCATCAATGATTCTTTCATTGAAGAAGCAGTTTTAGTAATCGATAATTTTATACATACTTATTATGACAATAACTACCTTTTGCATGACATTTTCATTGATGATACATATATTCGGCTGTTTCGTTTATGAAATCATAGATAACTGAAACTGAATTTTTCATTATTGAAATTTTCACTATATTTCACTGGTGATTTCATTTTTGAAATGTTCATGTATGATTTTTGCGAAATATAGTTCACTGGTGATTTCATTTGTGAAATCTTCATGTATGATTTTTGCGCTGCTGGGTTGCGCTTTATTTCTAATGCCTTTGTAGTGTCAGGTTCAAAGTTCAATTCTAACTCGAGCAATACAAGAAAGAGTGTTTTTATCGAGTATAGTACGAACTGCACTCAAAACTGTAGTTTCATTGGTCATTGTTCGAAGATATTGCAGCTGTCAATTTGTACAGGATAAGACATATGTTAGTAAAAACATTTAAAATAGAATCATCAAGTGTTATCTAAATATTTAACTAAAGTTATCTGGAACTGAACTAGTTATCGCATCAGCTATGAATAACTGTTGATTAATGAAAACGAAAAGTGTAAAGATGGACTGCCTTTTCTCACCTCGAGAGGAATATGAAAAAGATAATTTCTCATAAATATAAATAAAGATATGTAGGGTAGGGGGGTATGTTTTATCTTGTATATCTAGTTAATCCATTTTATCCATGGAGAATGGTAATTCTCGTCTGAGATAAATTGAAGTTTCACCATATAATCTAAATACTCATGTATATTTGATCCGAAAAGCTCATAAATATAAATTGCGTAATTGCAAGTACGATACGGTTTTCATATTATAGAATAGAGTATAGACAATAGATGTACCTGAGAGCTCTATGTGTGTACAATACACGTACCAACCATATAGTGTACCTTATGTACGTACAATGAGCAAACAATTTCATTCAGAAACAATTTACAATGTGTTCAATGTTCAATTTAACACCATTTTTACTTCCACTTCCATGCATATGAATTATAAAGTGAAAGATTTGGTTTTGTGTAGAAATTTTTAAAAAGTTTTTTCCACGAAAGATTTGCAACCAAAAAAAAAAAAATAAAGTGTTGGGGTAGGGTGGGGGAATGGTGAACAATGTGTCCGGTAGAAAGATAAAAAGGGCTCGGCGGAAGGATGGAGAAAAGTGGGAAAGAGTGAGGGCAGAGTAAGGGAATATGAAAATGTTTTTCTCTGGTATGTTAATTTGAATCTGAGGCCGGGTGGTTGGATTGCACTTAAAAACAGTCTA
>JANSTT010002608.1:0-32861 GCA_026745375.1 Platyura marginata
ATTACAATTTATGTTTATATAGTAATATTTACTTACATTTTTTCGTAAAAAAAAATCTCACTTGACACAAAAAAAAAATTGAATACCGACAAAATTTGCCAATATAGCAGTAACTCTATAGTTACCGACAAGTTGGCAAATTCAACAAAAAAGTATAGTGGTTTTCATGAAATTTGACATAGAAAATACGAATTCCTTGAATTTGTTAAACAAAAGTTGAGAGTTGTGTTAGGTGATAGACCCACAGTTTGTCTCTAATGAATGTGTGTGTGTGTGTGTGGAGTTTTGGTTTATGGAAGCGCATTTTAGTCGTTTTTTGTTTCTTAGGCCTTATTACCCAACATGCCTTATTACCCTTAGTTAATATTTATAAATAATTATCTCCAAAATAGTTTAATTGAATACATTTTTGCTTGTTTGATTTATTTGAACATATGTATGATAAATATAACCAATAAATAGTTAAAATCAATCAATAGTTATTATGTAGAATTGAAAATGATTTTTTAATAGTTATTTCGCACCACCCAATAGTTGTTTTTTTTAATTAACTATTTTAACAGATTATTTTAGTGACAATCAGAACGACAACGTAACAATATAAAATCGATAATTGACTATTAAAGAATATCATTTATTTACTTATATATTTAATTTAATTTCAATTTTATGCTTTGGTATGAAAAGATGTAGTGTAAATAATAAAGGCAGTAATTTTTCTTAAATACATACTTAAATATTATTTTAAACTGATGAAACATCATCATCATCATGTAGGCAGCATAAAACTATACCGTCAAATAATATTAATTTTATAACTCACTAAACTCACATAGAAAACGGAGCCTAGGTATCCCAAAAGGTAAAGGCTATTATTGTCTCATTTTTTATAATTATGTATGCTAATGGATATTAAAATGTCCTGGCCATGACGTGTCCCGTCGGTCATAGCAATTATTATGTGTCGTATAACATGTCGTAATGCCATGCTTTTATAATATCAAAGTAATTGCTCACAAATAATAAACTGAACAAAAAAAAACAAAAAACAAAAAATTCCATAAAAATCCATTTATTTTAAATTCAATTATTCATTTAATATCTGTCAGTTGCACTCTTATTTTCAAAAAATTAAAATGGCAAAAAGAAGAAAAAAGAGACAGCAGAACAAAACAGACGGTAGTACAATAAATCATGAATTCAAATTATTCAGGCTAGTAATCGATATGACAACAGTTGTATTGTGTACATAATAAAAAAAAAAACAAATTAATTATATTAAAAAGTCCATAGAATATAAAGTGTTCGCTGAGTACATTGATATGACAGCTAATTTCTGTTCTTGTCTTATGTCATCAGCGTTGTCTGCTGAGACTAACTTGTCTGTGCCAATCCAGTGCGCATCTATCTACATACATATGTACATAGGTACATAAGTATATATCTATCTACCAACAGCTCTGACTCTATCCATAGTCTGTATTGAAAATATTTCGAGACTGTCAAGTCATCGTCATCAGTTTCACCACAATATTTGTCAAAACAGGGTTTTATTCGGCATTCGGAAGAAATCAACCACAAAAGAACCATCTTCTTATGTACATATATACGGATATTATTATATAATAAAGAAATGAAATTCATTCTCGGTTGTATTAATTATAAAACGAATAAGAAACGCAATGCCTACAGCGAACAAAAAAATAAAGAATAATGACAGGCAATTAATTTGAAGAGGTCCATTGTCAATAACACCCATCCATTTCAATTTTTTTTTTTTTCAGCTTTTTGTAATGGCTGTTTCTGCTAGCAGCTAGCTGTTGTTTGTTGGCTTGGAGCCGTCAACTATTATTATGATAAATATAAGGTTGTCTGAGATAAAAACGGAATGAGAATCGACATAAATGGAAGATGAATTAGTTTCGGATTAAAGATTCATGTAGATACTTAATTATTAAAAAAAAAAAAGCCGAATGCATTTTTATTGGGTTTTTTGGGAAATGAATTATAACAGTAAATTATTGCTGGCAGTTTTAATAATGATTATGTATTATGTATGATCACTCCGGAAACGTCAATCAATACAATAAAATTTCATTAATAACTAATTTTATGACTTTAGAGTTACCTGCTTTTATTAATTAATGTTTTATTTTATGGTAAACTTATTATCATAATATTAAGGCGACCAGATCTTGAACAGATAAAAAGAGGACTTCATTATTACAATTATCGATACACTACTAAACATAGTAGAAGAAAATTTAATTAAAATGTGAAAACAATTTAAAAAAATATGTACATTGAGTATCAAAAGTATTCGTAAAAATTGACATTATTTCTTATGAGAGTTTTGACGCACTATCTTGGTGCTCGATGTAGGTGAAAATATGATATACATTGTTAAATAAAATTTTTTTTAGAATTATTACTCAGATTTCTCTTTGAAAAAACAACAAAACTGTATTCTAATTCATAATAATGTCACACCACAAAAGTATAGAGCACAATAGGTTTGAGGTGATTTGACAGGCTTGATAACTATGGATAAATCGTCAACATAGAAAAAAAATTATGGTAATTTTGTGAGAAGAAAATAGAATTGTACCGATTATACACTTAGAAAACTTGGAAACGACATTGTACTGGAATGAAATTGTCCAAGTGCGCGCGTTTGAGGGCATCGCATAAGTGATCGCATTAGAGGACATTGTTTTAGCCGAAACTATACTGAAAAACAAAAAAATCGGACGAAATTGAAAGTTTTCACGACAAAATAAACAATATGGTGGTTTTGGATGATGATGATGATGTTTTAGTCGTAATACAACGATAATAATTGAATTTTAAAAATTGATTTTTTTAAAATTTGTCGATTGTTCAAAAAAAAAAGTTTGACTTTTTAATTCGGAACATTTGAAGTTAATGATTAGGATTTTAGTATTTTAATGATTAACACAAATTAAGCCGCATATGTTTTTTTTTTCTTATTACATACTATTTTTTTATAACTAGGTACTTATTTTAATCCTAAAGCCCAAAACCGGAGTTTTTTTTCCTATTTTTAAGTTTTGTTTAGGTTTTATAAAAAAAAGGAAAAATTAATTTAATAATATTTTTTTCACAATAATTTGATTTTGTTACAGAAACTTTTGATGTTAAATGTCCTTTTTTTATTCCTTTTGAGATTTTTTTTCTTTAATTTTTATTTTTTTAATAAGAACTAATTATTATTTTTTTATTTTTTGTTTTAATTTAAATCTACAATATTAAATAAAAAATAATTTTTTATTCGACATTTGTGAAAAGTTTAAAATTTAGTTACCTTGATGTATTTACAATGTATTTAACTTTAAAACTATGTAGATTTCAATGCTAATTTCTTCTTCGTTTTTTTGTTTTTTGAATGAAATAAACAATTTACAAATGAACTGAATTATTTTCATCTAGGTATTTGTAACTCAAGAAAGTTTTTCAAATTCTTTCGATTATATTTAAATTTTTTTTAAATTTATGTCTTTTTAAACGGAATTTATTGGAAACGTTTTACAAACATGTGCAACAATATTTTCCGTAAATGTCAACCAATTATTTTCTGCAAAAAATTTTAGTATTGCCATTATGCAAATTTTACGACAGTGTACACATATGCATATAAAAGTTTCTCTACGCTATAAATTGCATGCTAAATAAATCGGCATTAAATAAGCACAAGACAGACGGGTCTTGATTGTTGATTGACAACTACTTTGCAACTGGGACTGATGGACGTAGAATATTTATCAAATTGTATATAATACAGTATGTATGTATGTACAATTGTACATATTGTTAACATTCATGTGACCAAAGGCGGCCGGGAATGTTTTGATGAGACAAGCATTCAATGGAATGATATAAATTGCTAAGAAATTTTATTATGAATTTAATGTATCTTTTTCTATCTTCTATAGTTACATTCATAGTACATATAATGTGTGTTTATCATTCTTTAAGATGTCTAGATGCGAATTAAACTTTGCTAAATGACACCCATAGGCAACAAAATAGCATATGAATACATCCAGGTATTCATACATTGGATAGATTTTTTATACATACATACATATGTATGAATAAATGAGCAATTAAATAGAAATAATGATTTAATTTTAAAATTAATTACTGTAGAACATTTAATGATATAAATCGAATAGAAAAAGATTTGACATGGCGATACGTTTAAGATTATTTGTCAGATATTCTAGTTTTTTGTTCTATAAATATCTGAGATGAGATTTATTCCTTATGTTGGATAATTACAACGTTGGGTCATTCAATCTGATTAATATAAATGGCGGTAATTTTTTTTAAATTTTCATAATATTTATTCAAAAATTGCTTGTAATTGAAGTTTTTCTAAATACATAATAATACCAATAATATATCGATTGTAGTAGATCATCATTTAGACACTAATATTACCACAGATACATATGTCCTAACAATTTGATTAACCCGTTAGACAATCTGATGTTGTGATAATTATTTTCGAGAATATTCCAGCATTCCACTGTCAGTCGTGCGTCTAGTCTAGACATTAAACAAATAATTTAAAGCTATTGGTTTTAGTGAATATTATTAAATTAAAACAATTAATATTGGAATTTAAATAAGTTGAACACTACTGTAGGTATAGATACTGGACCTTAAACCAATATGTAGAATATGTTTGTATAGGTAAATTTATTTTAATTTCAAGGTAGAGCAAACTTGTAAAATTATATCTCAGTTTAAAAAATACATTAAAGGAAAGTTACAAAAATATTGTCAAGATCTTAAAATATTTTGACTTTATATTTATACAACACGTAGTAACTAGTTGTCAATTTAATTTACATATGTAATTTACAAATGTTATGTATTTTTCATCTCATTTACTTTCATTGCTGTTGCAATTTGCAAATAATATTTTTGTTTGTTGTATTAGATCGCTTAGAAACAGTTTTCTACTCTGTTCCAAAATGCTATTGCATATGAGCGAATAAGGAAATGATATCTAACAGTATACACATTATTTTAGATTTTTATATAAAATTGGAACGTGCCAACAAAATAAATATTTACAATCATCGTAAATAAAAAGTCTAAAACTCTAAAGTGTTAAATAAAAAAAAAAATAAAATTTGAATACTATTTACATTAACTTACCCAGAGAATCAGCATATTATTAATAATACTTATGTAAAAGTTTTTATAAAACACATACACACCTTTTTTGTAAAAGATTTTATCAACAATAAATTGAATAAAAGATTAATATTAAAAAATAAGTGATATTAATTTGACATAATTAGTTATATCAGTGAAGATTACAGTGACTCATTATTTACTATTGTTAATGAAGGTAAGGTACATCAATCAATTATTTTATTACTTATATGTACTTAGGCTTAGAATTTAGTAATTTTTTTAAATTAAAAATCATATCAAATAACCTTAATGATGCATAATGATCTTTTGACAAAAAAAGTGTGTGTCTAAAAGTTTTAAACCTTAAAGGTTATATTTTGAAATACGATCACAAAATGATCTAAAATATTATTGTATAAACTGATCACAAAATGATATTGTAGCAAAAAATAAAAAGTGATGCTGATTGAATTAACACCAGATGCTAAAACACATTCAGCTACAAAAGCTAATTATTAACTGATTTATCGGTGAATGAATGGTTTGTCGACCTTTTGACCCACTCTATAACTATTGATTAGAAAAAAAGAATTACCATTTTAATATATGTAAATTTATAGTAATATCTGCCAGATATATATCTAATTAATAATCAATTCAACCAGTTCCATCTTCAATTAAAATTCACTTTTTTTTTATGTACCTACCACTACTACCAATGTTTGTGAGGAAGAAGATGAAGAAAAAAAAAACAAAAAAACAAAACACATTAAAAATGATTAAAGCAACTCAACAAGGCAATCAAAAGATATTATAAAATAAACAAAACGATGGCCGACAAAGATGTTAATTTCGTTTCAGATGTAAACTCAGATGTAAACGAACTGTCATAGTTAATTGTGAAATATGCTCGGAAGATTAAAGATTTCTATAACATAAATATTGATATGACATAAATCTCTATCAATTTATGTAAAATAAATCCACTATTGATATATATAAAAAAAAAAATTATTTATATTAAACTTCAAACGATTATAATATGCATATAATGATAGAATTTTACACCATTGGGACATCAAATAAATTGTCAGTTTATATTAGTTGCGTGACATTAAACAACGATGGTCAAAGCGTTGATAAAATAAACCTCGACTAAAATTATAATGTTGTCCGAACAGTTGAGCTGTCTATTTTGTTTATTCATGCAGTAGTGGTTATTGCATATATTTGACATGAACAGCTATAATATCTGATTGCCCACTCAATTTCATACAAAACAGTATTAGTTAATATTTATAATGTTGCAATTTTATTTATAATTTATCCAACTTATGGTTACATTTAATTTATACTAAACCGATTAATGTACAGATAATTTCTCGAGTAATAGTATGGGGTAATATCTTTCTGGTGTGCGCGCAAAGTTAACCGCTGGCTATTAGATAGGAAAATGGTTGATCAAGTGAATATCCCGTTGTGAATACATGATGATCACTGCGGGACACAATGCGTTTTAACAGATCTTCGGAGAACTTCATATTGGATTGTGTTTAAATTTAATTGCAAAGTTGTCTAGGCTAGTAGGTACACATTAAATACATATTCATACATAGTTATTGAATAAAAAAAACTAACAATTTATATGATAGCTTTTAGACTTTAAGCGTTATTTACGTTATGTATGTATGTACGTACAGTACATACATGCTGTCTAAGGAAGATATTATTCTGAACAATACGTGATATTCTCCATTCCTTTTTGTAGTCTAAAATTTATGTGAAAGCATACCGATCAATTGTGTACCCCCCACTTATGCAAGTATGTTTTTTGTCATCTAGCTTCCTGTTTTATAAATGATCTGTTATTTGAACCAGTGTGTTATAGACGGAATTTCAGTTTTCATATGTCTTTGGTCTAATAGGACTATTTCGGAGAGGATCACAAATACATTCTCAATATATCAATCCCAACACTATTAGTTTTCTAAGATAATCGTAAGATTAGTGTAGGATATATGGAATTAAGATTTTCATACAAATAACTTTGAAATGATCAGTCAGTGTATGATATGTCAATATGGAAGAAAATCTGCGAATCACAATTGATCTTAAAGGTCTCAATGATAGCCGGGTGGTCATAGGCCAAATATCACCAAATTTTTAGCTATACTTTCATAAACAATATTTTCCAAATGATAACACAATAAGGAAAAAGATTTCGAAAAACTAAGGTGTCTGTTCGAAAATGTTAGAGATTTCAGCTGTTTATAATATGATTCATAGTTATCTCTATGACTCAAGAAGTCTTTTATAAGTTTATACAAGATATAAGTCCTATTTTCTATGTCTGAATAACTAATAATAACCGTAGAACACATGTTATGTGTTCTTTGTAATAATTTAGTCATATATACATAGGTACAGCTTATGTCCCTGGAATTAAAAAAAAAGAAAAGAAAAAGAAAACCAAATGTTTAAAAAATAATTTTAATAAGAAAATTTATTATGCCTCATTTTGTCTTCATGATATACCAGAAGCATTTTGTGCTGCATATAAACTTACAAAAAAGTCATAATATTTTACATTTTTATAGCTTCTTATATCAGTAAATCAAAATTATGAGGCGTCGTGATTCGTGACTTATCTAAAATATCCGATCTTTTATATTCATCATTCTCTTCGTCGCCAGTTTATAATCAACACATGAATTCTTAATTGAGATACAACTTTAATAGGCATTTATAAACAGTGTTTCCTTCTTATTAATATTTATTTTCCATAGTTAAGTGCATTCGTGCTACCTACCTACCTATTTTTTTGTTTTTTTTTTTTTATTTTTTTTATTAATGTTGCTGTCAGGGGATAAATTGTTTTGGTGAAAATAGAATTTATTACAACATTTGTTGGAATCATATATTTTATAGTTGTTTTTCTGTTCAACCGGGCATAGCATTAGTATTCTGGGAACACATAATAAAAACTAAAAGATAAAGAAGATAACATTTATTGTATGATCACAAAGTGTTTGGTTTTATTTGTGTGTGGTTTAAAAAAATAACTGTTCATTATAGATTTAATAGAAATTATTATTATTTTTTTCATGGCACATAAAAAGAACATTAATAAAAAAAAAAAAAACAAGTAACTAATAAATCACTACCGAGTATGTATACAATACATATTAATTTCTATATATTCGTAAACATTATTAAGTGGTAAGGCTATAACCTTGACGTACTCCATGTCTTCACAATAGAAGGTGGGAAATGAGATTAATTATATCGACTGGACGTAAGAGTTAGATCGTTCCTTAAGTTCTTTATTTGGCTACCTCTCAGACGATGCCATCACCAAAAAAATTCGAATAAATTGCTAAGAAGCTGAATAGAACAGTATGTGTATTTTCGTAAAACGATTCTACATCATTTGATCATAGTCAGGGTTGTTAAAGTATGAAATGATCAATAAAATACCTAATTTGTTACCGGTAAACAAATGTAAATGTTACACGACGAAAATCAAGTTACTGCTGTACTCCTATTTTGTTACCAAAATTTTTACCTAATTTTCAACCCTATAGTTGTCGCCAATTCGCCATTTTGAAATATTTCGGAACAATTCTGATAAGTCTTGTGATGTGATTATTTCATGTATGTATCTGTCAAACTAACGGAATCGTATTAGTTTGCTACATTTGTTCCATTTATTACCAGTTTGTTACCAATATTTGCTAAGAAATTCGAAAAAAAGGTTACTTTATCAACCCTGGTTATAGCCGAACTTTCTTCAAACACTAACGAAACTATATTGGTGGAAACATCCAGGTATTTTCTTGTCAGCCATTTTTTATTAATTTTATTTTTACTTATTAAAATTGGACATGCTGTACTGCAACTGAAATTTAAAAAATTGCGTAGCTAAAATGTTATTTCAGATAAGAATAAATTAATGTGGCAATTCTTGAAAGTCTACTCTGGTCGTTTATTTATGATAAAATACCACATAAAATGCCGCGGCATTTTTCAACACAATAATTAATGTACGTAATTTAGCTAATTATATGACGAATATTTTAGGGACACACATCAAATTATTAAATTATTTGTAGCATGTGCGACATGCAATGGCGCATAGCTTCTTTTTTTTTTTTGTCTGAAATAAAACGAGAACAGAATATGAAAACAGTAATTAAACAAACTTAAATTGCTGTTTTTTTTTTCTTTGATGGAAATTAAGTATATAAAAACATGAAGTTTCATATCGTAGACATAATAATAGCCAATAATTATGTTTTTGGTATGCAATAATTAAATAATATTTTTATTTACAGAGATTTATTTATTGATTTGTTAAATTTCGAAATTTTTTAAATTTTTTCATCTGTGGATTATTTATTTAAGAAGTGAAGCTCTCTTTGATGATTGTACCTTATATATGGAGCCTGTAAGGTGATAGTGTGGTTTAGCGTATATGTATATGATAATAATATACATACACTCCAGATACGAAGCGTGAATATTTTGAAGACGAAAGATCTTAATTGTTTAAATTAAAAAGTCTTTTATGGAATAATTTTTTGCAAAAATCCAATGCAACCTTTAACAGGTTATTTAAGATAAGAGAGTAGGTAAGTCTCCATTTTGCCCTCAAAAAATCAAAAAGAAAAATACAAATCGCGATTTCGAAAACGCTTGGAGTAATGTTTTCTTGGTATTTTTTTATTCTGTACAATGTACATGTACGTGTACTGTATTATTGTATATATTGTTCAATAAAGAAGCATATCAACATTATTGATTTCCTTAATATTCAAAACTTAATACAAAATTTGCATGATTGTTGGTGGGCCTATATACAAAATCTATGGATTTTTATTTTACGTAATTCAACCTAGATTCTAGACTGACATGAATTTCAAAGATTACTAACTCAACCTCTACCTGGTATAAAAATACGGAATTTTTTTTAACCTCATCAGTTTTATGACAATTTATTGACACTGATATGGATTTACACGTCTTACATGGCGGTTGGAGTAAAATATATTTCGAGTAAGAAATCTTCAGTTATAGGAAATATGTTTAAAATAGATAGATCTTTTAGACTTTTAATTTAAGGGAAGAAGAAAAAAAATTCTTGTTTGTGGAAAAGCAGTAGGATTTTGAATCATTGTTATTATATCAATGAAATTATTTCTAAACTAAACATGTGCCAGATTGATTTCTTAGGTTTTTTTTACATTGGTTTTTCAAGCCCTTTATCCAACTTAGGCTACTGTTGATTTACATGAGAATTCAGCTTAATGATCATATTAATAAAACTAACAATTTTGTTATGCCATTCCATATCGATCGTTATGTTAAGAAAATTTTGCTATTCCTGGAATTAAGCGTGACTTGTACATTGTACAATGTACAACGTATGTACATTGTTCAATAAAGGTATGGTATTAGGATTTTAAAAGAATAGACAAAATTAATGTTTAGAAAATGTCAAAAATATACACACAAAAAAAATAAATCAATGGATCATCTGTATTATGGCCATTCATTACTATTTAAATCTATTTATCATTGTACTCTATACTCTATACTTACATATGTACGCTCTCTTTTATTTATCTCTAGAACCTTTTTATCCATCTATCATTTCTATATGAACAACATGAAAGGCGAATGTTTTTTTTTTTACACCAAACTATTTTTTCCGACATTTCTGGCAATTTGCAAACAAAAGATATCTTCACAACAGAAATACGGGATGACAAGAATTTGTATCTTTTTTTTTTTTTTTTTTTGGAACGCTCCTCGTATATATGTGTGGATGGTACAAGCAGCAGGAAATTGTAATTTATCTCAGCAAATCGATCCGATTTCAAGATAACACAACTGACGATTTATTTTAAATTCTTTTTTCCTAGATTTATTTATTTTATGCTAGTAGAAACCTAAAATCTACTGCTGTGGTTGTCTATTGCCAAATTTATTGTAATGGATAAATGGGCTTAGATTTATATGAAACATTTATCTTATGGCTTTTATTAAATAAATCGTTATTTATTTGTGTGTAGTACAAAGATTTTCTTTTTGTGTTTTTTTTTATAGATATTTTTTATTATATTGCTTGTATTTTATTAAGTGAAATAGCTTTGATCGAAAAGGATCTGTTCGGAATTAATCCTCGTTTTATTACTTGTTTGCTTCGGAATCGAAATATTACATTAAAAACGCATTATAAATTTATTTTATTGAATGTTAGAAATAAGCCATTTATTTATATAATTATTTAAATTTTGCACCTTTCTCACGAAAATTGATTTTTGTTGACTACTCAAAGGGTACCTATGTACATATATCGCGACGATATACTCGAATTTATAGAATTTTGTGGTTTTTTTTTAAGAATTTTAACATCTTCATATTCTTGTATTATATTAAGCCACTTGAACTGACTATACTTTTTTATCGATTTTATTACTTTCTCTAGGCTATTATCTAATAATCGTTGAAAGAATATGATCTTAAAGCCTGAATATTGTTAAAATAAAGACTTATAGGTTTGTACTTTTAGACAAAGTATGATTGATCAAGCTTATTTGCAGCGGCGAAGCTTGGTAGTTGATAATGTTCTTGTTTTCCGTTTTTTTTAAGCAGTTACGCCCCTACCGATTTGTAATACAAATTTTGTGTAAAGTTTAATTTGGACTTTAACAGGAAGATAAAATATTCACATTGAATGAAACGCTCGTTCTTAAAAAACCAATAAAGAAGACATAATTCGCTAATCTATGTAAGACTGTCTTTATTTACTTTTTCTGCACAACACATATACATATATTGAGTAAAAACCCTACAAATTACATATAATTGATTAAAGAACTATAACGGTAGACCGTAGAACTTTTTGACCTATTAATTAAATATTAATTTTTTTAATCTCTATAATTTTTGTTATGTTCATTTTCCCCTAATTCAAATAAATTTCGAGTAAATGATTAAAAACACTAGAAATTACATAAAATTGATTGCCACGCCATAACGATAAGTTGTGAATTTTTTTCGTCTATGAATGAAATCTTCATTCATTATTCTCTATAAAAACTGATTGAGATACCGATTGTGAATAGGTTTTGTTTTGTTTATTTAGTCTATCATTGTGTTGCTGCTTTAAAAAAATGGTCGGTGAGGTTATACCGAAATATTTATTAGATATGACGTCCACTTACCGACCAAATTGCTCAGAGCAATGAGTGGTTGCCTTTGGAGCGGGTTCAGGATCGACTTGGCATGAAAAATGAAGTTTTTTTTCCCTGGTGTGTTGATTTGAATCTGAGGCCGACTGATTGGATTGCACTTAAAAACAGTCTAAATAATGACATTATCTCTAAAAAAAATAGCAATGCTTAAAAATAACGTTGAAATTGCGAGCATTTGTAAGGTTTCCGTAAAAAGAACACCTCAAGTGCTAATTTGTTCTACAAAAAAGAGCTTGTCACGACAATTGAGATAAATGTATAAAGACGGATCATCTATAGGGGCATAAGGTATTTCGGACGCTCTAGGGCGCCCGCCCTCTCTCACACTAACTAACATAAACGTCCACTTGTTCATTGAAGAACCATTTTTCCGAGAGCGCTTTTCTTCTTGCTGATCGTTAAATCCAAACTAATTTTACATCAATATAGTTAATACCTAACGCTTACATACATATATATGTAGTTAATGTTTATTATTTCTTCTTTCTAGAGAATTACAGTAAATTATCTATGTCCGCAGACTACAGATATTAAACCACATATTATATTATACCTAATACGTTAAAATATTCTTTGAATAAATCCGATACCACTTATTAATTCCAGTAAACATTATAGACAGTAGTGGATTACTTCTTTTTATGCGTTTTAAACATCTTAAAGAAGTTTATTTTATTAAACCACACATAGAAAATAACCATAAAAAACAATTCATTATATCGTATCTCTTCTGAAAGGTGCACTTAATACGAATATAATGTTAATTAATCTCGGCACACAATAACACAAAAATAAACTGTCAGAATATTATCCACATTGTATATTATGAATCATATTTTTATTTTATTATTAATGATTTATATTTATGGGACGGGATATAATACACATTATAATGTATATTTTATGAATGAAATTGTACAACATGACAGCTGAATAAAAACTCATTTATCTGTAGTCATATGTTAATTTGCATAAATGACAAGTATGATTTATTTTTCCATCATTTTCAATGACATACCACTTTTTTGACATGGAATTTATAAACCATGTACTGGCATTTATATTATGTAGTTAGTTGATCATTGTATGGTAATAATATGATGAGTTATGGATTATTTTTTTGGATTTATGGTCTAGAACCGATTTTCAAGTAAGAAACTTTAACTACCTACCTACCTATAACATAAATATTATTATTTTTATTATTATCTATTATATCTACGTTTTTAAGAATGTCCAAGATTAGATATAGAACATATAGAATTCAACTAAAACAAAATAATTATTAAATTGATCATAAACAGATGAAAATTATTGGTAAACATTTTAAGGCTCATGTACCTATACTCGTGTAAACACGACTTAATTTTCTTTTATAAATATACTATAATCACAACGATGAATATATGGAATATTGATTTTTGACTCATAATTTATTGTGTGTGTAGGGATAATATGATGGAAGAAAGTATGCAGACAAATTGACTATAATATACCTACATAAAATGGATAAATACCTACCACATCATATTTTGGGCATCACCTGACACTCATGACAGTGAATAATTGCTCGCATGCTCTTTTATACGTACATAAAATGAACAGGTAACCATCGTATAACGCGGTACATCAATGACACGTTTTCGCCACAACGCGGTGTTGAATTTTGTGGACGTTCTTTGTACAGCGCGGTTGCAGTTTCGTTTAACGCGATCTTCAAATTTCCAAATATTGATTTGTTCACCTAAATATATTAAATATTTTTTAAATATTTTTTAAATTTGTTGAAATTAAGTTTTTTTTTTAGAATTGAAAAAATAGCGTTTTTATTAGATTTAGAACTTAACCTTACTTTTTCTATGAATTCTTTGTCTCGTATAACACGATTTGTACATATAATGTGGCATTTTTGTGAAACCTAACCTCCGCGTTATACGAGAGTTACCTGTATTGTAATTAATACTCATATCATCATTGTAGCATCCAGTTTGACGTTTCATGTCCATTTTATAAAATCTGAAGATATGATTTCTTGATATTTACATATTATAAGCTATGAAAGATAGAGCTATTTCGGAAAGCCCTCTTTTATTGCATTTTATGTGGATTTAAGAAACGTTCCAGAAATGTCTTCTTATTTTAATAAATAGGTGCTTAGAGCCCGGATATGTTGACACTGTCTTTATACATATCATTTCTTTATGCAAAAGGAATAAATATTGAGTAAAAATATCGAAAACTACACCCATATGCCGATATTCGTTCTACTTATTTTTGTTCCATTTTTAAAAATTAAATTTCTATTTACTTACCTACCCCTCAAAATTTCAAGCATCACTTGAAGTGACATGACAACAATAACAAAAGAGCATACATATTTGATGAAGATAAACAAAATATAATGTATTAAAAACAACGTCGGTCCTTTTTCTTTGTATTTTGTATAATATTCGCATATACAATTTGTTACCATTGATTGACAAGCTTGACATTTTTTATATTTATTTAATGTCAACCTTTAATTATTTCCACTGTAACATCCTGAAATGTATATATCTTTTATCAAGCGAATTTACTTTATGACATCATAAATATGATAAACCTAAGTAATTTTCTTGTTGTCATAAATTGCCGCACCTCTATATGTATGTAATTTAATGCTATTTTTATATCTATTTATTAGTTCATGCTTTAAAAATGGGGCACTCCAATAACCAATGATTACTTTGTGTTATTGGTTGACGTAGAATAACGTCCAGCCTAGCCAGAAGATGTTGATCTTATTTTCTTATCTTATTTTCTTATTGTTTTACCATTTAACTATAATTTTTTGTCATTTGTAAGTAAATATCGAAACTTACTGACAAAGGATCTAGTATAGGATAATATCAATATATAATGTAACTATCCTAACTAACTAAGAGCCAAGCAAGAGCTAAAGCAATCCAAAATACTACTCGGAAACTATAAACGAAAGAGGTATGAGGCAAGTATACGAATTAGTAAAAACAGATTTAGAATACCCATTAGGTATTTCTGACAAGCCATTGCAGGCTCAAGGGACACCTAAGGAAGCTAGATCTGAAAGAAAGCGACACGTGTAGATTCTGTGTAAAGAGTTCTTCTGGGGGAGTACTGTCTAGCCGAGAAGAACCTTCCGTCCCTAAATCCACTCAAGATCCTAAAATTCCTAAGGGAAACTTGGCTTGAGGAGGTATTTTAGATAATTGAGTGGCTCCATGAAGATAGAAGTAAGAAGGGAGGCACAATAGATTTAAATAGGTCGAGGTGCATCAATCACCTACAACCCAATACTCAACTCTCCTTAGTTTCCATCTCGTTTGTTTATGTAAATAAGATTTACCTGTTGTTAGAAAAGCTCTGGGATAATTTTCATATTTTTAATTCGAAAAATAAATTAAATTAAAAAGGAAACTAAGGACAGACGATTAATAAAAATTTTCCGCCAAAAATCTATTTGCAAATAATTGCTTAATTCTTCTTTGTCATCATGTGATTTATATTTGGTCTACTCAGTCTAAAAAAGAAAAAAGTCAAAAAAAAACAAAATAAAAGAAAAAAGAAAAAAATGCAAACTGCCTAACGAAATATGCAATTCTAAAAGTTCAATATAAATTCATTTCAGCCATTTTCTCTTTTATTGTTCTCTTTGATCTTCGTCCGGCAAAATAGCATCTCTAACTATGCGTTCAATGCAGTCAAACTTACGAAACCGCTTGACTGATATAACAGCAATAAATCATTTGAAGGGCCTCATAAATAAACTGGAAGTTGACACGTTGATGGATTCTTGTATCGTCAGAGAAGAGAAGAAAAAAAAAATTATTCTAAATAGATCTTTTTTAGCTGGGTTAGCTTTTACAAATGAAACACAGAAGAAAAAATGAAATTGTTTTAATGGGTTATCTTTCCATTATGGATATATGCCCAAACATATATACATAATATGAGAATCAATAAATTTATGTGCGGGTACATATATCTTTGCCATGTCTTCCCAGTCGTCGTCCGTCAGCCAAGATGAACGACTGGCATATTTGAGAGTGGTTTAAAAGAATTTAGCATTACTAAAAATGGTTTTAAATAAACATCAATGCATTGAGAATTTCAATTAGTGTATTTCACTGTGGTTTCGTCAGGTAATCGTCCATTAATGTTATAATGTAAATACAGAATGACAGTATAGGAATTGAAACTAGTCAGTTATCTGACACAATAAATTGTGCAGAGAAAATGTAATTTGATTGACATTTAAAGATTTGTAAAATACGCATATCAATATCTACATATGTAGTTACATACATATATAGAAAGAATAATTATAAAAATCGGTATACAGGTAGGCCCCCTACAACGCGGTACTACTACAATGCGTTTTCGCTGCAACGCGGTTCAGATAATGCGGATTTTTTTCTATAACGAGGTTGAAATTTTCCTACAACGCGTTCTTTTTGTATTGATATGAAGTAAAAACAAACAAAAAATAAAACAAGAAATTTTCATGCATTTAGAACCGAATACTTGTTTTTATATGATTTTCATGTCTCCTACAACGCGATTTCTTATAACGCGGTCTTTTCTAGGAACGTATCTACCGCGTTGTAGGAGGCCTACATGTAATCTATAATATGTATGTATGTAGGTATTGGATAAATCGAAAAATATTACATTGCAACATTTACCTATTTTGGTGTATTTTACTGTATTTTAGTGGTGGGAATCTTTCTGCCAGATTTCCGTTCGGATTAATATGTAGTGTGGCCATTTGCGTTACTTTCTCAAAGACAGTGTTCCGTGGTAATAAATGGTAGGATGCATAAATGGTAGGATCTGTATTGTGGTTGACCAATTTTATAACAGATAACTACCCTATGAGTAATTAATAAATTGTAATAATTTCAAGGACGGACACGAACGGATCGATTTAAAATTTCGCGAAAAACTTTTTTTTACGGTGATTATTAAAAACTGTACCAAGCCTCTTCTAACTAATATCTACACTTTAAAGCTATCTAATAGCTAATATATCTAATAGCCGGCCATATTATAACCGTTTAACCGCGAAATTATTATTTTCAACTAAAGTATCAGTAAGTAGACCATTTGTAAGCTTGGGGGTACTACTGAAACGTTATATGAATGGTTATTTGAGAACTGAGAACATATAATTTTTTCAAAAATGGTTTTTTTTATGAAATCTGGTAATTTGGGATATTTTACACTATCTGGCAACACTATTTTACTAAATTTCGCGAACAAATATGGTTTATCCCCGCTTTTTAAACGGGCCCTATCATCCCTTCGTTGAAAAATCTTTATTTTCTTTCTGTCCTGAAAAATTTTAAAAATGAGAGTTAGAGCCTTTTGGTTATTAAAACCATCGATATGTATGTAAATTACTATAAATAATGTAAGCCAACCTACACATACATATGTATGTAGGTACTTTTTGCGGAGAGAAACCTATATATGTATGTACAATGTACATGTACAGTACATATGTATCTGTAATTAAAAACTCATTCTGTTAAATATGATTTGTCATATACAATATTTTATAAAGTTTATAATCGAAAATATCCATAAAGATCATTATCCACAGACACATTACGAATTATCGGTGCCACTCTTATTCAAGAAAGAAATACCAAAATAATCAATTTATCAAAATTAGGACACAGAGCAATAATTCATTTTAATAAATGTATTAAATCTGTCAGAAGATTCGAAACCATAAAGCAGTAAATTAATCATTCGGTAACAATAAGTCAGTGATTTTTGCATTCTGGTTTTGTAAATGCTATCATCATTATGAGTTATCCATTTTGACCTCAAGAGATTTCTCTCCAACAGTTTTATGAAGATAGATTACACTACATTGTAGCAGTCACCAGCATCTGCTTTATTTTCAGCATTAAATCAACCTCCACAGTACATAAACCTATCTAAGGAAAATGGAATTTATAGTAATGAACGTTATATGCAACTATTCCGTATACGAGAATTGATTTATATATCAATTTGTGTGTATTAACTCTTCTTAGATGATTCATGAACCTAATTTGGACGTGGATACAATTTTTTTTGTTTTTTATTTTTCGTGCTGCTCTGGAGTTTTGTTTTTGTTTATTGACATTTTAATATATGTACGTAATTATTTAACAAGTTAATCAGTATTTTGTCTGTTCAACGATTTAATTAACGCCATTTCTGTTGGGAGAAATTTAGAAACTTAGAAAAAAAAACTCGTTTTATCATAATCCATACATGGTGACGTATACGAAAAAAAGCTACATTGAAAAAATGTCTTATGTTCACTTAGCAGCGGTGTCCTGTATCCATTCGGACAACACTCAGGAACCCGAAAATTTGTGCTAAGTTTATATTAAATTAAATTCAGAATTCTCTTCGTTCGTCAATATTGAAAAAAACCAAAAATCTATAAAATTCGATTGAGAATATTTTTATTTCTGTCAAGTAAACGAGTGTGGGGTTATTTGGTACAAAGAAGTTTGTCCGACATTTTTGTCATTCAAAAAATTTGTGGACGTTTAATGTTGAAAGTTTAATTGTTATGATATGCTGAAGATACTACATATACCTACCCATTAAAAATCATTGCATTATTCAATATACCAAAGAAGCTATACAGAAATATGTAGAAATCGTACCAATAAGCCCAATTCTTCCCTACAGGTTTTTTATTAATAATATTTTATTGAACTTACAAAACTTGTTTTCTTTTCATTGGCGCGACGAAACATTGCAAAAAAGTCGTTTTTACTAAGAAGGATGGAATTAGAGCTATTTATACCGATAAGTTTAATTACTCTTAATTTGTAAAGTTTTAAATTGCATTTCTCCAACCAGACCAATTTGTCGTTCTATTTTGTTATTCAATATTGTTCTAGTTTTATTTAATGTACTGTTAGATAGTTAGTAGTGGGGCCATCTAGAGACAATCTAGGGTTACCACACCGTTACCACTTCCAGTTGCCTACGTCGCCCTTACTACGGTTGCGGATTGGTGATTGTATTCCTCGAACTAGAGTGCACCTGTTTCTATTGGGAATCTGATGAGGCTCCTCACCTCATGCTACAGTTTGAGTATCGTTCAAGATGTATCTGTTACTAAAATAGAAAAAACTATAAAGTTTGTAAATTCACCTTTTGTACACTAATAAATTATGTGTTTATGGGGGTATCAAAATTAGTTTTTATTCGCTGGGCATCAAGAGTACGTCCATAAGAAATAATGTTAATTTGTATACGAATATGCTTGATGCCTAGTCCATATACTATACCTATACATTACATTAGTACATCTGCATTAGCATTAGTTAGAGTACACGAATATCTAACTCATCTACATTTTTATATTAGAACTGAACTAAAATTTATTGTCTAAATCTAAATTAAATTCTCTCATTATTATACAATACACATATGAGAATTTAATTGTTTTTACAAACTATAGACAGATTTCCGGTAAACAATTTGTGCATGGTTATATAGGTAGTTGTGTGTGTAAAGCCTTTGCAATGTTTGTGTAGATGTGTATATGTATGTACATATATGTAGTACATTAAATCAAAAATGATTGAAGTGATCGTAAAAAATAAAACGAAGTTAAATAATTTACAGCCAATACATGCACCATGTCCACGTTCAGTTCCATATCATGCACAAATGTAGATTTCCTTAGATTTATTTGTATGTAGTCATTATATACATTAAATGCTTGTATTTGCGCCCATTTATTGTACATAAAACGGGCATACGAAGAATTGTCTATGTACGTACAATTGTACAATGTACAAAACATGTACAAATGCAAAATTTGTTTGTTGGGTATATGTACACTTGTTTGGTAAAGATTAACACAATGTTAAAGAATTCGAACTAAATTCCATGAAGCGTTCGGTAAGCACTCTCGTAAATGAATTGTTTTATCCTTCTTTATGTGAAATATACGATCTTAAGATATGTCTCTGTTAAGTATACGGATTAATATAAATCGAAATAATCTCGACTAAAAATTTCGAAATATTTTATGTGAAAAATTATATTTTATAGGTATTTTATACCTATGATAATATTATTTGAAAATGATATTTTGTATTTTTTAACAAAAAAATATTTAAATTGAATGGTATTAATGTCAAAATATTAATAGACTTGATTAGTTTATTTAAATGAATTGCATGCATAAATTTTCCATTTATTAAGGTTGGGTTAACACCAGAATATATTATTATGTATATTAAATAATAGTTTTTATTGTATAAAAAAAAGATTTAATGGGACATTTTAAACATTTTGGTTTCGAGACATTCAATATTACTATAATTAATAAGGTAATACATTAATCAAGAAATATAAAAAATAATTCAATTTTGCTAATTTTATGTATATTCGATTAAAATTTTAAAAACATTAATTTTTTTTTTATACTTGCGAGGCCATTTACAGAAATTAAATAAATTTTGGCAATGGGGAAAAAATATGGTATAATAGGCATACTATCAGATTTTACAAAAAAATATCTCCAATGCAGACATATTAGTTCAAATTCTAGATTTAAGAATTAAAAAAGTACTTAAGTGACATTGGTAAAAATTATAATAGGACGAATTTTTTTTTTCGATCCACAGATATTCTATTTTGTTTTTATTTCAAATATTTCTATTATTAAGTAACAAATAATAAATTAAAATAACTGACTTTGAGTATTGAACTTCAAAATACTTTTGACTTGGCTTTCTTAATAGAATTGGAATTGAAAGTACAAAGCGCAGGAAACCAATTTTCTCAGAAAAAAAACCTCCAAAACCATGCATTTGTCTCATTTTTTACATGTAATTATTTTTCCTTATAACGCTTTCTTCCTAACACAGTTACCGTGACGACAATCAATCAAATAAAAAATGAGATAATGGTTCAAGAAAGAAATTTTATTTGATAATGATGTAGGGTGATCCGCCAATTTTCAAATGAATACAAAAAATAAATTTGTTTTCTATTTGGGTTACTTTTCGTTTTGATTGTCAATATTTTTCAATTATATTTTTATTAAATATCAAATGGAAATCATTTAAATGTTCTAAACTTAGTTGATAGCACATTTATTTCACAAAAAAAGGTTAGTTGTATTATAAAAAATTAGAAATTATCCTTTTCTTATATACTACACTATACTACAACAATAAACAACTTTTCCTAAACCCCGAACTTTTCGAATAATTTTCAGCCTATTATAGAATACATTTGTGGTAAATGGTAATCATACTCCCTGTGAATCATTCAAAGCGAAGAGAAAACCGCTCACCAACAAACAAAAAGATTTTATACATTCAAAGTTCTGTTGCTGATGTTTGTTTCGAAATATCAAATAAATAATTTATTTACTTTAATACTTCAATAAAACAATTTAATAATTAATTATTGAACAATAAATTTAACGCTGTCTTTATATTATTAATTAACATTAAGAATTCAGTATTTATTATCTGAAATTCAAGTAGGTATGGCTGTGTTGTGTATGTCTATATGTAACATATATATTTATATTAAAAACGTAAGAAAACTGACCCAGAAATAAACGCTACAGAAGTCAAAATCCCATTCAAAACCTTGAATGTGTCACATAAATCTTACAAATTTAATATTCTTACAAATATTACAATATAGAAACTTATATATTTACATGAAAATTATAATATATTCAACGTTTTTACGACTTAATCGCATATATAATTTATATTTATTTATGATTTTTTTCATCAGCGGCAATAAATATAATCGTCGAATAGAAAGATTAACATAAACAACAAATGTCAGCTTGATTGTACAATAAATCACATTACATTCCAACTAAATTGTAATATAAAAAAAAAAAAAAAAAAAAAAAACGAAAACTTTTTTCGCCGTATACACAAAAAGCTATAAATACTATGTTATTGGAAGCATGCCTTTTTGGTTCTTTTTATTCGAATTACATGTCAAATGATTACTTCTAAAATGTCAGCGAATAAATTATTGGTAGCGCAAATTTATTACGTGAAGTTTAATTGTTTACATGACACTGTTTTGTGATACCAGCCAACACTCTTTGCCTGGCAGCTCAGCAATATTATAGTTAGCTGTATGTGAAGCGGATTCAGTATTTGTTGTGTTGTGTATAGAGATATATGTTTCGTAATTTTTGCTTCCATCGAAAAATGGTTTACGGTAAATTGACAATTGTCTTACCTACTTGGTTGTTCGCTTGCTAACTTTTACAAGTACAGAATATGTATCTTTATTTATAATCTAATTAAATCCCATCAACCCCTGTATTTGTATGAAAAGCTTTCATTCTCGACTTCGTCACGGACGGATGATATAGTTATACCTATCCACTCTAGTATGCAAATGAACAGGTCACTATTTGTTCATGGGGTGGCAACTTGGAATTCTCTTCCTACATCTGTAAGAAGATTACCATCGCTTGGTCTCTTCAGCACGGCGTGTCTTGAGCATTTCCGCAGCGTATGATTAATTTGTGAACGCTTAACCATCTTCATTCATTTCATTTTCATTCATAACTTTCATTTTTATTTTCATAGGTTAAGTTTAAAGCCATATTCTTCTGTTATATTTCATTTTTTTTTTATATTCAATAATTGTACGGTTATGCTAGTATTAGTATAATGAATAAGGTATATCACCTTGTACAATTTTTTTTTTAATAAACATACATACATACATACTTTCCTATGTCATATGTTGGCCTTTTAGCTAGAAATGGGTTTGACTAAACAATTTCTCTTCCTTTGTCTATTTTCCTTGTTTTCAAGAATTTTCAACAATTTTAAAGCCTTCAATTATCGGGACCGTACTGTTTGCTGCCTATTTATGAAATGACAAGATGTCAAGACAATATGTAAACCCGTATATGTACATAAACTGTCTTGATTGTTGTCAATTAACTGTCCTGTCTTTGTTTTACTGTCTGATGTAAACGCCACGTAAATTAAAAATAGTTCACTGGAAATTTAGCAAAGTTTCACACCCAAATTTTACATTGGTCATCAATTCTATTCTATTTTTCCGAAATTCTTGTTTTTTTTTTGTGGTTCTGGGTCGAGATTCTTGACGATTCCAATCGGGTGCTTCGAGTGTAATGTTGCTTCTAGATTTTCCAATGTCCAATGGTATTTTCGATCATAGTTTCATTTCCATTCTCTTAATCTTCTTCATGTTTATGGATTCTAATAAATAGTTGCTCATTGTTGGTAATTTTGTCGAAGTACCTCAACCTTACAAACACCTGTAGTTTCGATATTATTTCAAGATCTTGCAGTTATCAGTACTGTACATAAATATTACAGTGAAACCTGTCTAAGACGGAAACTGTGAAAGACGGAAACCTGCATTAAACGGAACTTTTTTTTTTCATCTTATATACGAATTTTTTGCTGGGTATCTTTTTATTATTTTAAATACGAATTTTTTGCAAGGTAAATTTAAATGTCATTGCATGTCATTGTTTTACAATTAAAATTAAAATGTTATTAAGTATTAGTTTTTGGTGAAAAAAATGGTAACAAATATTTAAAATTACAAAAACGTTTAAGATAATTTTTAAAATTTTTTCAGCAATATGGGTAAAACCTGTTTAAGACGGAAGTATTTCCCGGTCCCTTGAGGTTCCGTCTTAGACAGGTTTCACTGTAGTAGAATTTGTAAATTATTAGATTTCTAGAGCATGACATTTCGTAGCATTATAAATATGTTTCTGATTCTTCTTCTTTTTCAGATTTCAACCAAATTCTACATATATATATGGAAAGGAATTTATGATTTTAGTTATAGTTGTCGGGCTTTACTTTTGCACCCATATTCATCCAGAGTGTACCTATATTTGTTTATGAAAAATTTAAATTAAAAAACTGATAGGTAAAGAACTGAGAGAAGAAATGATGAGTTCTAAAATCCTTCAAAAATAAAAAAAAAAAATTTCTTTATTCTTCTTCTTATTGTCATTATAGGTGAGTGCAATGACTTTATAAGGTATAATAAACCACTTTAAAATAAGAAAGACTACAATGCTAAATTTAATAATAACCATATGGTAAGAGGCAGGTTTTATTTAGAGACCTTAGCCAAGTTCCACCATCTCTTCCAGTACCTACTTATTATTATACTTATTTGGGATAAATATATATACACATTTTTTTTTTGCCTTTTTTTCAATCTAAATTTATCCATTGACTCGGCCAACTGACGGCTTTGCGTGTAATAAAAATTGTTCGTTTACATCAATGCAGATGGATAGATAGGCTAATTGTTATTTTATTGACAGGCCATGACGTTTTTGTATTGTCTGGGTTTTAATATAACAATATTATATTGTGAGGTAGGTACATATGAAATAGCATGTAGCCATCAATTATGTATTATATATGTGAATAACACATCAATCATATAATATGTAGACAGTTTAAATACTAGTAATTAGATGGTTTATGTAGCTGTTGATGCGAGCGTTGTTATTATTGTCAGGGATCACAGTATAATATATGGGTGTACGGTCTAGTAAGAAATAAACCATTGAATTTCAGTAATAATTTACACTAGGTAGGTATCCTGTTTTTCTGAGGGTTTGAATCTTTGTATTTTTTTTTTATATGTAGCAATTATTGGGGTAATTTATATGTGATTAAGTACACGCAATCAAAAAGTTAGTTATTCACATTATAGCGCCTCTACATACATACATGCATATGTACATATGTGTGGTTTTGCGTGGTTAGCCAGCCTTATGTGTTTCATTATTAACTATTAATCTAAATGTAATAAATGTATGTTGGGGTTTCTTCTCGTGTTTGTTAAAAATATTTTTATTTTTTTTTATTATAGGTATAATTGATGTTTTATTTTATACACAATAACAGAGCACCTGTAATTGCGACAATATACATACACTTGTATAGTACCTACATACATAGTTTCAGTGTTTTTGTTTTGTTTTCGGGCAATGACTTTTAATGGAAAATATCCTATATGATGTCTGTAGTATAAGGAGTCAATATGTAGTGTAGATTTTATAATAGATTTTTATTGCATATGCATCCAGTTACATTATATTTACCAGATTACTACCAGCTGGCCACTGGTTCATATCGTTTACAGTTACAGTTACGTTCACTCTCTAGTCAGTCTTGAACCTTGCGACCTTCCACTCTCTAACGTCTAAAGGTAACAACTCTATCCACTGAGCCATTTGGTTGGTGGTAGATTTTATTAACGGAACCGACAATATTTGTGTACTAATAATTATGGCAATTCAAATTTATTTAAATTCAATAACTAACTTTTGATTTTTAGTCAGATAGTAGCAATAAAAATTAGTTACCTAATATGTAGAAAATTATAAATCCTCTTAAAATCCTGTATTAATATCATACTACAAAAATTATTTAACATTACTCACTAATCAATCTCTTGATCAAATATTAAACCTTATCTTTTATTATTAACTGATTAAGTACATATAAAAATCTCAAATTATGACTAACGCTAATATATATGACATTTAATTTTCAAGGAACTGTCAATAATAATGACATTTTATGTCTTCATAAATTAACGTAATTAATGTCTGCCACTTTTAGTTGTAGCATAATCTTTTTTCACGGTTTGCCATCCATAGTCGTTAATTTTATTAATACCTGATTTGATCTAATCGCGTACTCATTCAACGTATAATAATTTCTCTGTGTGATAAACTTCAATCAAGTTTAGGAAAGCTATAAATTGACTTTTTTTTAATAAGAAAAAAAAAACTAAACAAAACGACAGCAGATATTTTTCAAATATGTAAACTGGAAGGTTTTAATGTTATTCTACAAAATAATTTTTCATTTAAATTGATTATGCCTACTTTCGCTACTCGCGCATAGTATAGGTAATATTAATTGACATTATAATCTTTAGTAATTAATTACCAAAGATATTTGTTGTGTGCCTCTAAGGTAAGCATATCCATACATATATACATAATAATAAAATGTAAAAGCTGTCATTTAAAAATTTTAGTCTAATTGAAAATGAAAATATATGTGCCTGTTGAAAGTCATAAAATATCTAATCAATTGACTAGTGATCTTGTTTAGTTAAGGTATTTCGATATAAAAAAGATATTACATATCTAGATCTATATCTTCCTACATAGTTTATATGTAAAACAAGTTGTAATTGAAACTTTAATATTAATAAATACCTACATCAAAATTACCTTTATGAGGTGTGCGCTCAAAATACTATGTTTTTTTTTATTAATTCGATAAGAAGCCAGAATATGTGGATATACTTATGTATATTGTAACAGTGTTACAGGTAATACCTTATCTTATATCCACAATATAAAAATATTTACTTTTTAATTCTTAAGTAAATAAAAAGTGGTTTTTGTAATACTTACATATAACTGGAAAAGTATTTGTTTGTCCTAGAGCAGAGCAAATTTAAATAGCTATGTACCTAACCCATATTTCTTATTTTTAAAATATAAAATCCAATTAATTAGGTACATTTTATAGACAAGAACAGTATTTTTTTTCTAGGGGAGAACAAATTTAAGTCCGCCTAAAATTATTTACACTGTAATTCTTCAAAACCAAATTTGTATGCAATTTTCTTCAATATAGGGTAGTGGCACCAGTGCTCACCCACTTAATATAAGTTTAGGTCAAGATTACCTAATGTTGTGACATGCAAGAAACCTTCGGTTTGGTCCAATCTTTGGGTAGATAATATATAAGGAGAACGTATTCCGTATGAAATAAAATGTCGGGTGCAGTAGTATGGGAGGATGATGAATTCCCCATTTTAATTTAATCAAAAATGACTAAAAACAAAAATTTTATTCTCTGAGAACTCAACAAATTCAAAATACCATATACAACTTGTCCAAGAGAGATAATGGCGGCCATTTTCTGTACTTTTTGTGCTGAAGGTTCCTTTTTCTGGTTCTTTCTTCTATCGGTCCAATGGTTTCGAAATTTATTGAATTTTCATATTATCTTTAACGGTGTTAATGATAAAATTGATAAGACCTAGTAGTAGGCCACCATAACATAATGTTCGACTACTGATGGGTTTACATAAAAACGTCATCCTTCTGTCATGTCCTGATAGGATAACTATTGTATACCGAACATCAAACAAGGTATAATATTTCGTGACTCTCGTGACGTCATGTGGTGACTGTTATTTAGTTTAGGCATAATTATGATATAATACGATCGTTGTTCACCCAATTAAATGTTAAAATAATTAAAAATTCGCTTTGTTTACATACCAAAACGCCAAATGATGTCATGTGCAAAATGAAGATCATATACATATGTAAATACATTCTACATACATATTTATAAATATGTATACTTACCACTCTAAATAATGCATATTCATATAAAACGTCAATTAGGTTACATATATTATATTATATTATAGGTACATAAACATGAAGGCATATTTATTGTACAGTAAAATATCAATTTACTCTCATCGCCATAACAATTTCAAACTAACATCCATCATTCTTGCATTTTCCTAACAACTCATAACAACCATCTTTGCATATTGATATATTATAATTTATATCCTGCCATTAAATCTTTTAAATTGTAATTGAGTATGCCAAGACACATCATAATTGTTACCATTAATCATATACGTCAGTTGAAAATAATAAATAGCCGCTATACAAGTTTTTCTTATTATACAGCCTCAATTATCCCATTTGTCTTGATACTAAATAAAACGAACCGCTCTGAGTCTTTTTTTGCAACTTTTTTGTTTATTACGATATTGTTATATCATAATTTAACGCAAAACTGTTTTCCAAGAAAAAACTTAATGAGTTTTAAAGATATTTTATTGTCTTGATATAAACATGGAACGATGCAAGTAATACAATAAATTGTGAAGAATCTTGGTAACAGCATCATATAGTTGCTTTTTGTTTTATTTTATGTATATACACATATATATGTAATATGTATGTGTGTTGTGCCAACTACAGTGGTATGATAGTATTATCTGAATAAGTATTTATCGTAAGTACTTTGATATCTAATATATTTGGCAAAACGTATCCTACGAGTATATCCTATATTCATCTTTGTATTATAGATGTCTAATATGTAAATCTAAATATACTCCAGAAAGTTCAACGATAGATTATACTATCTTCTGGTGTTTTTCCTTGTGTGAATATTAGGAATTTTTTCATATTACCTTATTCCGTACATTTTCTCTCACACAATTCATCCTGGATATACAATTTATCCTGACAATTTGCCGATATCTTTATAAAGGCAATAAAATAAATGAAATCCTTTTTCATCATGCCGCTACAACTTTCTAAGTATCTTAAAATTTATCATAGAAAAATAATAAATGTATCAGAATTGTATATCGCTACTGTGTCCCTATCATAAGTACGGATCAATATGGCGTAAGAATTCAATTGAAAACATCGCTTATGGACAATTTTGAATTAACGCTTGTATTTTGAATGAGTCATACATTTGCGAAATGTATAGGCGTACGAGTATATTTGCAACAAGGGGGCTTCGATTTCATTTTTGTACTTTTACACAGCAAGAAATGGCCAAAAAATCTTCTTTTTTTTGTAATTATATTGAAGAAACAGTCCTATTAACGGGAAAGATTAGGTACATAGAAATTGTTTGCTAATTTCGAAAATATCTTTTTTTTTCCGACAATTAATAAAACTTTTTATCAATTATCTGATGGAGTCGTTTTTATTAACTTGTTATTTCTGGCTTATACAGCCCACGATATATATTTAAAAATGTATATATTTGTAGAATTATATTTACCCAACAACTCAACTGTAGATAAAGATAAAAAAATTATTTTGGAAACTAGACTTAGGTATACATCACCATCTTAATTATAGTCTTATCATTATCAAATATTTGTTGTTGCTAATTTTTCCAGTATAAAATAAGTAATTAGACCTATAAATATTCTTCTATATAATTATTTTATAACTTGCTACAAATATATTACTTATTATCAGTTTTATCTTAATTGCAAAATTTATTGGTCATTCATTGTCAGCTACATACATAGGCCGTAATTTAGTTAAGCACCTTCCTAGGCCAATAATATTATAAATATGTATGTATGTATGTATTGTAGAAAACAGCAAAAACGTGTTTCATTGTATGTAGACATTAAAATAATTAAACAATAAATTAAATTTACAACTTAATGTAAGCTTTTAATTATTTTATGTTTAATTGATACCTGTAGTATTATATATCAGTAGGTTTTATTTACTTAACGGACATGTTTATTAAAAACATGTAATTGCCAATAAATAATTATTTACAAATACTTGCATACATGCATAGATACAGTGGTGTACAAAGAAAAAATTTATGGCATATTTTGGATGAAAAAGTCGAAATTCAGTAATTTCTCCTACTTGTTAGGATTGATATCTGAGAAATCTATGATTGCAATTATTCTTTATTTTTAAATGGTAATATTTTCTGAAAATATGGACGGGAAAATCTATTACTTCATAGCTTTAAAAATCATATTCCAAAGTGCAACAAATAATTCACATAAGTTTAATTTTTCGCACAACAGGCATCCTTAAATCTTGCAACTGTACTCATTTCCCCTTCATATTTTCAGAAAATATTAAGACGTAAAAATAAAGAATAATTGCGTTCATAGAATTCTGAGATATTAATCTTCAATCAAAAATAATGAATTACAACTTTTTCATACAAAATACGCCTAACACTTATTTTTTTGCACACCACTGTATATATATTTATATAAGAAACAAATTAAAATCAAATGTGTCGTCCTGCTAGCTCAGTGAATAAAGGATAAGATTTTGTACATAATCATCATTATTCACCATCATTTTACACACAAATAGGTTACGCGTGCGTATAGGAACATTCAGATCAATTGGCATTTATATATTTGCTTCAACAAAAGAAAGCTTTTAATTGTGATGGATAATAAGGGTTAACTATTTTTGACCATATAGGATCCCCCAAACATATTTACTATGAAATAGTTATTTACTTACTTTTCTTATATAAATTAGGAAAAATTGAATGAAAATTTTGTAAGTACTAAACATTACAACAACATGATTGTTAACTCTATACAAAATAATTGCTATGAAATGCCTTTTTTCTCACATGTCTTATATGAATTTATTGCAAAGACGCAATATTTACATTGAGTTGCAGAATTCCATGAGTTTTCCACGACATTAGCTTTAATTTTCTGTCAGATTTTACCTATTTTAGTCATTTTTATTTAAAAGTTTTGTGTAGAAATAACCTTCAAATAAAATAATTTTTTCCTTGGTACCTATACTGGTTCATACAACAATTGTAATGCCCTTGGCTCTCGAGACACCACATAATAATTTAATTTTAGAAAATAATTTAATTTTTAAAATATCTTTTAATTAATTATTTTATTCACTGACTTTACTTCTTATGGTAAGGACGGATGATAGGGTTAGGGATTCACGTGACTTATCTGTAAAACGTGGCCAAGCACTTCCTTTTCCTTTTGCCAATAATTATTGTGTTGGGTTCTGCAATGCATGTTCAAATAAATGTTGTATAATTTGTTAATAATTGATAATTGTTAATAATTGCTCCCTCTTAATCTCGTTAGGACATTGTTTACTTGGTTCAACAAACTCGAGCTAATCGATGGATGGGGCGAAGGATATTTTTATAGGAATCGACGTAGGAACATAGATTTATAAAATAATCAAGTTGATAAATTACCACATTACATGGTATCATAAATGTAATGACTGAGAGGGACATCCATACGAGTATGTAAGTACTGTGATAAAACTATAAAACAAGTCTGCATAATTTAAAATACAAATACATAAGTATTTAAATGGTTTCGGTCATAAAAATTGTTTATTTTGTTTAAACGACACAAATTAAAAAAATTATCTTTCCAAAAAAGCTCAAGCAGTTACATTATTTTATATACATACATATGTAACTACGTATATAATACGTAACATATGTACTATAATACATAGTACATACAATACATGTATGTTTTATTAATTTTTTGGCATCAGCACAATGGGGCGATTTTTATATAACGTATGAGCTCATAAAACAGAGCCCAAATCTTTCCTCATTGCTTAAGAAATGGGTTTAATATCGGAATAAAGACAACATGACGTTGCTTATATGTGACACAATACTTTCGGAGAGCAAAATGTATTGTATTATTGAAATAATAAGAAATTATGAGCCATTTGTTCGGTTTATTTTTTTTTATAAAGAAACTAAAATGTAAGATTTATATACACGCCATATGAAACTAAAGGTCAAAATGTGGTTTTTTTATTAAAGCAATATATAAAAGGATATACTGTAAGGACATGTTTGTAGTTCGGTATCGATTAAGAGCAGACAATTTTGCTAAGGACATTTATGACTAGACATTTATTTCTGGAATATTGTGTGTAGACACCTGGGCGTAGTTGTTGTCCATGGATAGCATTAAGTTTATTCTTGTGCCATTTCTGGGTGAAATGATTTATATATTATATATTTTGTTACCCGACATTATTTACGGGTGCTAAAATGGTATAAGTACCACTATATCTTCCATATATATATATAAATCTTACTAAATGGTTTCAAGTTAAACATTAACACTGAAGTGTCTTAAGGTTTACTAAATTATCTTATGGTAAGTCTGTGGAAATGAAGCTAATTAGCAAATGGGCTGTTTTAGTAGCATATGAAAAATTATAGTACCTAATAAAATTACACACTTTTAAAAGGGCTTCCTGGTTCTATTTCATATATGGTTTATTACCATGCAACACACATTGAAGATGATGAATGTTTTATTACGAAATTTATATTTTAACGATTTTTAAACGACTTTTTTTATAACGTGTAAACGCTGTCCATTTAGTTACATAAAAAAAGGTGAAAATATTTTGGAAAATCCGTCATCCATTTCATTTAGGCTTACATTGCAGGATTTGTACCCATTAAAATCGTATTCGGAAATTGTCGATAGTAGATGAGGTGGGTGTATTTTAGATAACGTTATACCCTTTAAGGACAACACATTTTGAACAAGAAAATATAATATCAAAAATTTTTAAAATAAATCTTCATTTTTATTTTGACAATAAACATTCAATTCAACTGGGGTCAAATTTTCTGGTCGCAAATCACGGTTTCTAATATTTACGAACCGCACAAAATAACGCTTCTGCGTAGCGGCCACTCTATAAAATCTACTATAGTGGTGCGACAACCTGGAGAGTTATTGTTAGTTATGACCACTAAAGCG